>NW_020769333.1:5301733-5324024 GCF_900518735.1 Pseudonaja textilis
ATTCTATTCTATTCTATTCTATTCTATTCTATTCTATTCTATTCTATTCTACCCCATCCCATCCCATCCAATCCTATTCCATCATTTTGACTGAAACAGTAAGAGCTCTGCGAAGTCATTTGACAGTGTCATTCACATTTAATTTTAGTGTTTAAATTCACAGGATAACATAAGCTTACTATTTGCTACAGACTCTTTATCTAGATAGCAGCTTGTGATCAAAAGTGAAGAGTTGTAAAAAATAGACAAATAATGTTTAATTGTAATTCTCAGGATGAACAATTTATCTTACTTAGTATAACATTTGGAAGAACCTTGTACAAAATCCCAATAACCCTAGTTTGTTTTGACTTAGTTTTCAGAAACTTTAGATGCATAATAGTAGTAATAGTAATAATATTAATTAGCACTAAAAGTACTAACAGTATTAATTTTTGATTTGTCCCATTTTCAGGGACTACTATCTGTAGGGTCCTTAGAATAACTTATGAAATCAGTATTTATAGGTCTATGTTAAATTAGGACCGGGGTGGGATTCAGCTGGTATGGATCGGTTCGGGCAAACCAGTAGTTCTGGCGATGAGCTGGCTTCGCCCACCAGCCCCTGCACTAGTCTGTCCTATATTTCCTTTGTTTGAAGCCCAGCTGATAGCCATAGCAGAGCAGTTTGCCATGCCTCAGCTGTTTTACTCACTGGGGCTGGTGAAATAAGATTAAGAGTTGTTTTCAAATGTACCATGCACACCAAGCATTTACTCGCTGAGCCGGTTGTTACACAGGTTGAATCCCACCACTGATTAGGACAATACATTTGAACATAATATTTCAGAAATATAATAGTCAGATGAAATTATTTTTGAACTTGATCTGTATCAAACACAGAACTAAGAAGAACTTATTTTTGTATTTTGCTTCTACTTTTCTGGACTCATCATTCACCTATTTTTGGAGTGTTTTTGTGTCATGCCACAACATGTAAATATTGTGCTATTGTTGGTCTAGCCCCACCTAGTTGCTGGGGACAGATAAGCCTAACTATATTGTCTGGAGCCAGACTCCATTTTCTGTCAGCCTTTGGAGAAGACAGAAGCAGTCATTTTGACTGTGACACAAAGTCATCTGGAGATGGGACTACGTCTCTCGCACAGAGCATTGCTGATGAGGTTCAAGCTGCTTGTTTGTTGGTTGTTAGTTAATGCTGTCTATCTCATATTTATATTTGATTTTCATTATTTGTATTTCTTCAGTTTCACCGAACCCTGTTCTCACAATAAAACATTCAGATCCACGCCGTGGTCTCTTTCATTTAAGAATAGTGGCGTTTAGCTGTCTGTCAAGCTGCACACAGACTCATGTGCAGTGGGGACAAAACATAGTGCTACTGTCCTCTTTTTTTCTTTTAGAAGGAAAAAAACAAAAAAGAACAAAATAGTTCTAATTCAGTTCAGAATCTGAGAAAACTACTAGTCTTTTATTACTAAGGATTAATCATAGCTTGTATTTGAAGTTCACATATTTATGCTGTTTTTTTAGCAGGGTCAGTGCCATCAGATCTAATTAAATGAATTAGAACTTTGCTTTATTTATAATATACAGTACATAAGAAAATGGACAGAAAAAACTCCATGTGAATTTTTATGTATTCTGCTTTTAGTACCATTGGCAACATCGTTTGAACTACCTGGTTAGGACAGGACTTTAAAACAAATTTTCATTTGTTGTTTAGCATTTAAGAATCCAATCTTGCCTTTATAATTTTTCTTGGTCCACAACTGAAGGCAAACTAACTCTAGTGTTGTCTGAAATCATATGCAGTCTAAAATAACATTCTGGTTTCTGCTGCTTGTTCTCTAAACTTCTTTTTTCTTTTTTTTCTTTTCTTTTGAAAATTTTATTTGGGTTTTCACAAAAAAAACCCATAATACAAATAAAACATCTTTTTTTGAAAATAGCATGGTCTCGGGTTACACTTCTTCATACAGACACAAACTCAATTTCATGCTCACTTTTATGTTCTATTCCATATCTTATTACTGTTTTTCATTTGCTACATAGTTTTTCTCCTCTCTTAATTTTATCAATTTTATTTTAATTATCTCATATCAATTCAAATAATTATATTTATATTTTTGTCTGTCATGTTTCAATTTCATATTTTCTTTTCTCATTAAACAAATTTTCTCCTGTAGTTACTAATTTGAGTATGACACCTTTATATCTTTTAATTACATCCATTCAACTCTTATTTGAGCTTCAATTTATATACCTTGAGGTTACAACATTCAGTATAATACATAACTTCCAATCGAATTCTGCTTGGTACATTCTTAAAATACACACTATATTCTTAAAAAGTGATTATAAATATATGTAATTAAAACACTCATTCCATTCCAATTCAATTCTATCATTAATATTCATTAAAGTCTTAACATCTTTAACATTACTTTTCAATTAAATATCATACTTCCTTGGGAGCACTTATAAGCTTTCCGTAATTAATTTTTCCCCCTATTTCTCTTCGCTTATTTTTTATAAAACATTAAATAATTAAAATGTTCCCATCCTTTCCTAATTCAATTCTCTCATTCATTTTATTTCATTTATTTATTAACAAACATTTCACTAGATTACAATAGCTATTTTATCCATCATTTTAATCATACATTGTTTCATATTTTCTAAAATTATTTCTATTTCTAATGTAACAATACTATCTTATGTACCTTTGCAGAATCCCCTTTTCAATTAATTTTTCACCCATTATCTCTAAATAGGCCCTGTTCCACCATATCTTGTTTCTGTCCTTTATAACTTCTTTTCCTTTCCTTCTTCCCTCTCTTCTTCTCCCTCCCCTTTTTACTCCCTTGTCTCTCTAGTTCTAATTCTCTCTACTGTATTCCTCTCTTCTGTTGCTTTCTAATATTATACTATATTTTTCAAATTATTATTCCTTTTCTTTGTTTTTTTTTTCAAATCTTAAACTTTTCATTCTCTTTCCCTCCTTTCCTTTTTTCCCCCACATAAAATTACTTGTTCATTAAAGATGGCTTCTTCTTTGTCCCAGTCTTCTTGTTCTGCAGGCATTTCTTGTTGTTTCTCATAGTTCGAGATATCCATTTCTAAGAATTGAAATATGAAGCCAAAAGAACCTCTCCCTTCTTGTGCATCTTCTTTGTACTTTTTAAGATCCATTTTCAGTTCATCTAAAAGTAGTGCCATTTTAAAACACTTTAAACAACCACCCGATTGATTTTAGTCATTCAAATGCAATAACCAAAAATCCAGAGATTACCAAATAATCCAAATACTCCCAAGCTGTTTCTTCATGCTTCTTTTTCCACTTTCTCTTCCTGGGGTTCTACTATTTTGTAGCCAAGTTTCAGTTAAAATGTATCTTTTAGAAGTCTTGTTGAGGTTTTACTGTAAATTCCTTTTAATTCCAGGCAGTCTCCTCCCTTTTTTCCAGATCCTGCCCTTTTTATTCTTTTTCTCCCCTTTCCTGCTTTTAAAAGGTTTTAAGTATCCAGAAATCTTTATTATCCCTTTGACATTTTATTTTCAGCTGCCTATTGATGTCAAAGTGGATTTTTTTTCCAATTTCTTATTTAGATCTCTTAGCTATCAGTATAGGGAAAAGGAGATAAGAAAAAAATCCAAATCCATTCCCCTTTCTCTCTCCTTCGCTGCTTCAAAATCTTCTTTGGGAATAATGTTACTTTTTTTTAGTTTAAATTCCAGGGTACCTTAGTTGTTGCTTTTGCAGTTTAGCCCGGTCAACCAAAACTTTCTCTTCTTATCTTCCTCCTGCACATTCTTTTCCAGTCGAATTCTTCTTTGAGGTGGCCATTTCTGACCACCGCTGCAACCGCCTTCGGGAAAGGGAGCAATGGCCAGCTGAGGAGGAGAGATGTGGCTCTCCTCAACCCTGCTGGCAGTCTCCCTCCTCTTCTCCACCTCTATGGGGTGGCTTAGCCCCGAAACCAGATGGCTCGGGGCGAGCACGGATCCAGCAGCAAGCATGGATCGAAACTGCGTACAATCGCAGTTTCGGTCTGTCCGCAAAGAGGCTCAAACCGGAAGTCAAAACTTCTTTTTTCTATTTTTAATAGAAGCAAATACTATTCAAAGAAACCAGTTGTTTTCATAAGTATAATACCTACATTTAAAATGGTGCTGTAAACACACTTCATTTCATGCACAGACATTTGTAATCTCATTGAAAGTACACACTGGATAGAGAAATAGTTATTCTCAGAGGATAAAAAGGTTGGCTATAACTTACTTGTTATCTTTTAAGAATCTTTATTGATTCAGACCAATGATTCAAATTTGCAAAATTCTTTTCAGCAAAGATAATCTCTTTAGGCATAATTTTAATTGTCTTAATAGAATATAAAAGAGAAAAAATTACTGTAACTGGCTGAGGCTGCATGCCATATGTGGAAATTGGGTCTTCTTCAAGCCTAAGCTCATTCCCACTAGTAGTTGAAGAGTGGGAAAAATGTGACATTAGAAATGATGGAGAATATTTGTAGCAGGTGGTAGATGTTGGTGGTGGTTTGGTTTCTGAATGTTTCATCACCAAGCTAGATAATATCTTCAGTGGGACTTTGGTTGAAATCTCTTGGTTCAGTTCTCTTCTGCTTTAATAGATCTCACATGGTTTAGTTGGTTACATGACTGACTGGTCACACCATGTGAGGGTATTGTGATTCTGGCTGGCCATGTGATCCTCACACAGGGTGACCAATCACATGTCCAACTAACCTCATATAAAAGCAGAAGAGAACTGAAACAAGATACCTCAATCAAAGTTCCACTGATTCTGTTACCTAACCTGGTGATGAAACATTTGGAAACTAAACAACAAGCTTGGAGAACAAACCACCAACAATAAAATGTGATATTTTGAATATGGCCCCATTCTACAAGCCAGGAGATTATGAATTCTAGTCCTGTCTTAGGTGTGAGAGCTACCTGGGTGACTTTTAACTAGTATTTTTTTCAGTCCAACACACTTCTGAAATTTAGCGTCAAAATTATTGAAACCTGGCAGTGTAATTTTTTTTAAAACATGGTAAGGAAGAGTTAAGGAAATTGAGTTGTTTTGTCCCCATAGGACTGATTCCATCTTTATTTTTGTAAGATTAAAAAACTAAGGGACAAACTAACATTAGCTATGCTTAATCTTTGTAAAAGTGATGCTTTTATACTGCAAATGTAGTGCTGGAGCACACGAGTTGCTTATTCCTGCTCTATACCCTTTAATATCAGCATTAGTGAATCGTTAATAGCAGCATTAGTGAAACTATTACCAGCATAATGACAAGAAGTTAGCATATTTATTTTTCCTTCAAAAAGTTTTGGATTTCCATCTAATGACAGTAATGGGCTTGGTAACAATAGGTCAGATTCATTAATTCATGCTTTGGCCATTATTTTTCTTTATGAGAAAATTGAATTGAATAGATTTCTCTAAGTTTGGTTTTTCACGTGTTTTAAAAATGGATAACTGCTAGTAGAAAGTCAAATTTGCTTTCATCTATGAATAAGTACAATATGATGATTGTACTCTATTTTTCTGGCGTAGTGACCTATGATCATAACCACTTTGCAAAAGAAATTAATGTATAAAAGCCAAATATGTGAAAGACATACATGATTCTAGTAATAGAATGATTGTAATTCCTGTCTTCACAAACAAAGATACTGAACTTTTCAATACACTCATGAAATCTAATAAAAGCAATGTCTGAAACAATAACAAAAATGAGTGCTGCCTTAATGCATAATATAAAGCTCAAATGAATATAAAGAAAGTGTCTTAGAGATGGTCAATAGCAGGGTGCAAGGAAAGAGATAATATTTCATTTTGAAAAGGGTTCAAAACAGTTTTACTAAAGTTGTAACATGCTCTAAAAGTATTCTTTTCAGCCCTTCCAGCCTTATCTTGAACTGAATTGAATTTATTTAATTTAATTTAGTGAAATTAATTGAATTTAATAGAAATTTAATTCCAGGAAAGGCTTAAAAAAGAATAAGATGATTCACTTGGATGCCTTTTTATGGAATTACTGAGACATGCTGCTTCAGACAGCAATTTCACCTAAATGGTGTAAATTTTGCTTTTCGGAAGCAAAATACTACTGCAGTTTGAACAGATTAATTTGGTTATCAGCTGTGTCCATTCAACTGGTAAGAGTGCATTCCAGATAGTTACTATTGTAGACATCTGGTCACCTCACACAATACATTGTGTGCCACATAGGGTATTGAAGCTGCAGCTGAACTAAGAATGAGAGTACACTAACAGGCTACTAATTAAAACAATTTTGAAAACCTGTTTTTCCTTAAACCATGGATAGGATTGATGGAGAAACTCTTTTAGGATGTTAGTTATTGTCTTATTTTGAGACATATATTGTTCTTTTCTAATTATTTTGCTTTCTATTGTTTAATGTTGTAGTCTGTCAAAAAGTTAAGGTATTAACTATGGTATAAAGGAACTAAAACACAGGGGTATTTTAGAAGACATTATATACAGGAGTCTCTGTGGTTAAACTGGGAGAAGACTAAAAGACAATGTTACTTGAAAATTCCATTCTGGCTATCGACTATTGAAGCATTTTCTTATCCTATAATATATAAAAAGGAACAAACAGTTAGATATGGTGAAATATTGAACGAAAAGGGTGAACTTAAATCTATGCAAAAATTAGAGGAACAAGGTATAAAGATGAATTGGTTTTCATATGTGCAAATACATTCAAGGTATGATAAAGATTCGAACACAGAAGGTTTTATGATAAATTGACTGATTTAGATAAGATTTTGACAGGTACTGATGAAAAGATGATTAAAAATTGTATGGATATTTATTAGAAATTAAACTAGAAGAAGAACAAGTTAAAGAAACAATGATTGCTTGAAGTAAGAATTTTGGATATGGAATTGATCTAGAGAAATGGCAAAAATTGTAGTCTCAAAATTATAAAATGAAAATGTCAACAGCATATAAAGAAAATTTGTATAAGATGTTTTACAGGTGGCATTTTCCCCCAACAAGAATAGCAAGAATGTTCAAGAACAAATCCAAAAAATGTTGGAAATGTCATCAGACACCTGGCTCATATTACCATATGTGGTGGACTTGTGTAGATGCTAAAAAATATTGGGCTAAAATCCACACGTGGTTGGAAAAAATGACAAAAAAGCATATAGACTTGAAACTGGAAATATTTTTATCGGGAATTTTACCTGAAATATATAGTAAAGAATTAAAATACCTGATTGTAAATACGTTAACAGCGGCTAGGATTGTATTTGCCAAAAACTGGAAAAATGAGAAAATACCATTACAGGAGGAAATCATTAAGAAAATATTGGAATGTGCTGAAATGAGTAGATTGACATTTGAAATCAGAGAACAAGATGATAAACAATTTTATAAAATTTGGGATCTATTCTATCAATGGTTAGACAATAAAACATGGTAATGAAATATGTAGATTCTTAGAAAATAATAAATATATAAAGATATATCCTTTTCTTATTATATCTACAAAATGATTGTAGGATAGATTTGAGATGATAATATGAACTGTCATAAAACAAATTAAGTACAATATGGATTATTTCGTAAAACATGAAAGAATAAAAGTATAGTCAAATGATTGATTAACAATGATATTAATGTAGTTAATATTTGATTGAAAATATAAGAATATATACAATGTAATTTAATTGAAGACTACGAAATGGAAGCACAAAACAATTTGTAAACCAACCGACACACTGTATGTATATATATATGGAAGATGGCTTGATGTTTTTATGTTTTGTTTGTCTATGTTTGTCTTAAAAACCAATAAAAATTAAAAAAAAGTTAAGGTATTAAGAAGATACACAACCCTGTAAAATAAATATATCAAAGGCCTTTAAGGCAGATATTATAGTACAGTTTTTCTTGTGCTGAATAGTATAGTAGAACGTAACCATAAGCTACTCAGTACCTTAACAATTCATGGAATAATATTAAAATCATGCTTTGATTTAAATGTCAATCAAACTGAAACAGTTTCTTTGAGGTTCCATATAGCCTTAACATTTCCCACTACTCTTTCTCAGAACCACACCTAAAAAGCAGTAATACTGTATTCTTAAATGAAATGTATCCACAGGATTGGTACTGGATTTAGTTGTTTTGCCTTATTTTCATTTGGTTTGTCTACGATTCGATTTGTAGATCAAATTCATGTCTCTCATTGTCTATGACTAGAAGTCACCTTAACTGTGAAGGTGATGTCATAGTTGTTTTTATATGGGTCCAGTTATTTAAATCTAGTTTCAGATCAAAGTATATAAGGACATGAACATAAGAAATGGGTGGATAGGTAGATAGGATATAACTAGGACCCACATAGGATCCCTAACTAAAAACAGTTCAGAGACATATAGAAGTAAATTTGTTTTTTGGACTTGTCAATGAATATTTATGCACATTAATAAGAAACATGTTAATAAGAAGACCATGATCTTCACACATTAGGAAATTATTTAAAATGTTAACACATGTCTAGCACCATCTAAATCTTATATGAAACTTGTGTTAATATGGTAGTAGTGTATCTCATCTTTAAAAGTCCTATTATGTTGTCCTCTTTAATAGGATGGCCTTACTATAAGTTTTATAAAAGAAATCAGACAACTATTTCAGCTTCTTGAATTGATAGCAAATGCTATATTTTTAAATGTTTGTATCGATTGCTATACTTTTGCTCTTGATTATCAAAATTTAAAAATAATTATAAGCTATCTACTTATCCACTCATTTCTTATGTTCATGTCCTTGTGTATTTTGATCTGAAATTAGGCTTAAATAACTGGATCCATATAAGGACAACTATGACATCACCTTCACAAATAAGTTAAAGAATTCATCTGGGCAATGTAATTTAATAGGGATTGGTAAATTATAAATAGACCAGATGCCAAAATCCAATGTGTTTTTTCAATAAAAAATAAACAATTCGAATGAGAAGGCTGGAAACCATAAATAGACACTAATACTTTTGTAACAAAATATAACTAAAGGAACAAATATTGCAGTCAGTTAAATGTAATATTCTTTATGCCCATTTTTTATAGATGAAACAACAGAATTAAAGCATTTTTTTCAAATACAATTATTAGGATACAAAAAAACCAATGGTTAAGAATGTTGTTGAGTTAAAACATGCTCTCTTCTTTTAAGGTACTCTAATGTTTGAGAGATACATACTCTTAGAAAGTATTTTAATGAACCTCATTTCAACTTTGTTAACTAAAAGCATAAGAATAGCATTGCTGCCTTACTATTAAAAACAAGCACTGTAAACTTTTAATTTCAGAAATTATACTAAAGGAAATTATATATTAATGTTATTTACTTTTATTACAAAACTTATAAAAATAATACTGGCTCGCTGCTTCTTTAATAAAATATTTGGAAATTTTATTGGAAAATTAACACTGCTAAGTTCAAGAGAGAATGTGCATGAACCAATACATATCCACATGAATAATTTGATGAAGCTATCTCTGCCACATTATAATATGATTAAGAGAGCAGTTATTAGAGCAGGGTCCACAATAGAGACTGATGCTCTTTTTAAGTCAATCTCAGCATTTTTGTCCTTAAGTAGGGCACTGAAGGGTTCAGGAGGAGAAATCAGTATTTACCAGTTGCTAAGAGACTTCAGCTGTGTTAATCCAGGTTAACACCTGAATTAACACTTAACCTGATTAGTTAAGATCAGGCTACATACAACACTTATTTTGAACAAGACAACCTGAAAATAAAGATTTTTGTAGATGTGTGCCAAAGACAGACAGTGCAACTTAAGTTTTTGGGACTAAGAAAGCAATACCCGCACAATTTTATGGCAGTATTAGTGAATTTTTTTTTAAAGAAAAGTCATTAAAAATGAAATTGGTCTGAATTCTTGAAAAAAAAGAAGCTAATAACTAATAAAATAGAAACAAATCAAGAGTTTTTATCATTCAGTGAGTCTCAAAACTAAAAGCACCAGATTAACTGGACTTTCAGAACCTGGAAAGATTATGTATTGAAAAAAAAAGTCCTTGCTAGATTTTCAGATTGACAGAAGTCTGCTAATGAAAGAAGAATAGTGATTAAAGATGCTAATTTAAAAACTGGGAGATCACGAGTTTTTATCCTAGAAGCCAAGGACAAGAACATAAAAGTCAAGTGAATAATTTTGGAGAAGTAATTTCTTCTCTGTTTAAGGAAGAAGTAAATGTCAAAACATTTCTAAAAATGCTGCCAAAAAAGACTGCACGGTCATATCATGCAATTGTAAAAAGTCAAGATAAACTTGATGATGAAACAGAAGGGAGAGAGGGAGGAAAATATAATACATTATTCATATTCCCTATTCCTTTTCATATCCACATACATCATCACTCAAGGTGAGAAAGAGACAAGGCATTGCTATTGTCCCAATGTCTCAAGATATTTATTTATTTGAATTTATTATAGCCATCCAATTTGTATGAACTCATGTTATTAGTTAAATGTGTATGTGTGTGTGTGTTCATATTACAAAATAAGTCTTGTTCATCTTGGTTACTGTTAAGTTTGGGAAAAGAGAGGCTGAACCAGAGCATGAGTGCAACAATACTTTATTATAACAATAAAGGGCTGACCATGCTTGCCACGCCTGGAACTGGCTCGCAGCGATCAGCAACTGGTTGGACCCCGCAGCCTGCTTTTATAGCTGGCTGCTGGGGAGAACCAACCAATGGGTAACAGGGAGAACGCCCCCGCAAAGTGAATGGACCTGAGTGAAAACTCCTAGAGTCCTCAGGACATAACACCCCTTCCCCCCAGATGCGAACACGCATAGTCTTTGAGGTAGGTAGGAGGTTTATGTTGGCGCCCGGAACGGCGCAGCTCTGGAACGCTGACTGTCCGCTCAGAGTCTGTCTGGGAAGGCAGAGCCGGGTGAGTGTCACCAACGTGCCCCTCGGTTCGGGCAGGCCCGGGACTCGTAGGGTTGGTCACTGGGGACGTGCTCCCGTAGACTGGATCGGGCTGGTCCACCGTCTGGGCGCCGCTGTCCGTGCTCAGGTTTTCTGGACTGACTGTTGGTGTGTACTGGTCGCCGGGAAGGATGTGGATGTGGGGTTGATGCTGAGACCTCCCGTCGCTTTGTGATTCTGGGTCCCTGCTAGTGTGGGTGCTGAGGCGCCTACGCAGCTGGTCCAGGTGCCTTCTCCAGACCCGGCCGTCCTCCAGTCTGACCCGATACGACCTTGGTCCGGTGATGGCCACGATCTCGCCCGGGATCCACAGGGGGTCACCAGCGAAGTTCCTCGCGAATACTGGCTCCTGTAAGATAAAATGTCTAAGTCTGTCCAATACAGTCCTCAGACGCCTGCCCATCAGGAGCTCAGCTGGGGACTTGTTGGTGACTGAACATGGAGTTGAATGCTGGCTCATCAGGAAACGCGAGAGTTTGTGGTGCCAGTCATCCTTACTGAACCTAGCCAGGGCTTCTTTAGTGGTCCTGACGGCCCTTTCAGCCAATCCGTTACTGGCAGGATGAAATGGGGCTGTGAAAATGTGGCGGATACCCAGGTTGGCAGCGAAACGGCTGAACTCGGTTGATGCGAACTGTGGGCCATTGTCGGATACAATGGAGTCGGGTAGCCCGTGTGTAACAAACAGGCGTGTTAATACGTTGGTGATTGCTTGTGTGGTGGTCGTGGATAGCTGTGCAATGTCAATCCATTTAGAATAGGCGTCCACGACCACTAGGAACATCTTCCCATGCAAGGGGCCGGCCAGGTCGATGTGAATTCTGGACCACGGAGTGCTGGCGCTCTCCCATTTAGTAGGGGTGGCAATAGGAGGAGCAGGACGGGATTCCTGGCAAATGTTGCAGGAACTTACCCATCTGACAACGTCCTCGTCGAGGCCTGGCCACCATACGTAGCTGCGTGCTAATGCCTTCATTCTCACGATGCCAGGGTGTCCCTCGTGCAACGCCTCCAGGACTCGGGTACGTAGTAAGGTCGGGATGACCACTCGAGTGCCCCACAGTAGACACCCCTGCAAACTGGACAGTTCCTGCATGCGGGTCTTGAAAGGTGAGAATTTGTTTTCAACATTGCCACCCGGCCACCCCCTCCTCACCCAGTCGAGCACCTGGGCGAGCGTTTTGTCTGCCTTGGTTTTAGCAGCAATGTCAAGGGCAGTGATGGGGAGGTCCAATTGTGTTACCTCGAAAATAGCGTGGACAGGAGCAGGGTCTTCAGCCGGGGCCGGCAAGGGACAGCGGCTGAGAGCGTCAGCGTGGGACAATGTTTTACCTGGCCGGTGTATGAGTCTGTAGGAGTAGGCTGCTAGGAAGAGGGTCCATCTCGTCATCCTAGGGGAAAGGACTTGAGGGGTCTGTTTGTCCCCAGCTAGTAGACCCAGGAGGGGCTTGTGGTCTGTGACCAGCTCGAAAAAATGGCCAAAAAGAAATTCGTGAAATTTTTTCACTGCTGCAACAGCTGCTAGAGCTTCCTTATCGATCTGGCTGTAATTACGCTCTGTTGCGGAGAGCGTTCTGGAGAAAAAGGCAATGGGAGCCTCGGAGCCATTGGGAAGCTTGTGGCTTAATACTGCCCCAATTCCAAAGGGGGATGCGTCTGCTGCCAGCACTAAAGGAAGGTTGGGGTCGAATTGAATAAGTACCGCCTCTGACGTGAGTAGTAATTTCACGGCGTGAAAAGCATGGTCTTCTTTGTGGCCCCAGTGCCAAGGTGACTTTTTATCCAGTAATCTGTGTAGGGGTTCAGCTACTGATGCTTTATGGGGCAAGAAAGACGCGTAAAAGTTTAATAGCCCCAAGAAGGCCTGTAGTTCAGTTTTGGAGGTTGGAGTGGGTGCCTCGTGAATTGCCTTAACCTTGGACTCCAGGGGGTGAATGCCTGAGGCATCAATTTTATAACCCAGAAAGTCCACCTGTCTAGTGGCAATGGCGCATTTTTCTTTTTTCAATTTGAGGCCATGCTGTCTGAACCTCTCTAACACTGCTCGCACTCTCTGGAAGAGTTGGGGTCTGTCCCTGGCCGAGACTAAGATGTCGTCAAAGTTGGGTACTACTCCAGGGAGGCCCTGTAAAATCCGCTCCATGAGGGATTGAAAGATACCTGGGGCAACACTTACGCCAAATTGGAGACGCTTGCATCTGAAAGCACCCCTGTGAGTGACAATGGTCTGGAGTTCCGCTGTTTGGTTGTCAACAGGGAACTGTTGATACGCTTGAGACATGTCCAATTTGGCAAAAATGCTGCCAGGTTCAAAAGTGTGTAATAAATGCTGAATGACGGGCACTGGGTAAGCGCTAACTTGTAGAAACTTATTGATTGTGGTCTTGTAGTCCGAGCAAATTCTCAGGCTACCGTCTTTTTTGAGGGGTGTGACAATGGGCGTCTCCCATTTGGCGAAATCTGTTGGCTCAATGACCCCTTGTTTTAATAGTTTATCCAATTCAGCATCTAGTTTTGGCCGAATAGCGAATGGGACCCTACGCGGTTTTAGCCTGATTGGGGCTGCCTGGGGGTCGACTGAGAACGATATTGGGGTACCGTTATAACACCCCAGCTCATCGCTGAATACATCTGAGTAATCAGCGAATAAGGAGTCAGTGTCTGAGGTTGAGACAGCATGGACTCCTGTTAGCCCTAGGCCGAGATGGGGAAACCAATCAAGCCCCAATAAGGTAGGGAGATTGCCGTTAACTACCACTAGAGGTAGGTGACCTTTAAAAGCTCTAAAACTGACAAGGAACTTGCCTCTGCCGATTACAGGAATGGTCCTCCCCTGGTAGTCCTTCAGGCTAAACTGGCACTTCTGGAGCCGGCTAGTTGATAGGCTGGGCTGGAGCCTCTTGAGGGTGTTCCACGAGATAATTGAGAGCGCTGACCCTGTGTCAACCTCCATGCGGCACGGTTTACCTTCTAAGTAAACGGAGAGAGAGATTTTACTAACAGTGTGGCAAGTGTGCTTGGCACGGTGATGTGTGCGACAGTTCAATACTTGCCTCTGCGGCCCCGAGTGTGAGACGGGGGGGTGCCTTTGTGTTGAGCTTTGAGGGGCTTGGCAGACTCTCGCGATGTGTCCCCTTTTATGGCAGTTATTGCAGGTGGCTCCTTTAAACTTGCAGGTGGCCCTCAGATGAGATCCACCACAGGCTAGGCACAGGGTGATGTGCTTGGGTGGACCGATGTTTTCTTGTTTGGCTCCTACCTGCGGCCGTCTGTCGTTGGAGAGGCGGTGGACATCGTTTTCATCACTCAGGGATTCCTCTGCTACCACCTCCTCGGAGTGGACTGGAATTGATGTCAGCTTGGCAGTCGGGCCATGGATTTCGGTGGCTGAGTGCGCTGCCAATTCTGCTGCTAAGGCCTCCTCGACTGCTTGTGCGAGATTGAGGTCTTTTTTCGCGAGGAGGCGCCTTTGAAGGTGTAGGTCCTTGACCCCGCAGACTAGTTGATCGAAGAGCATGTCCTCCAGGTAGGTTCCAAACCCACAATGCAATGCTGCTGTTCTGAGAGCGGCCATATACTGATTAATGGTTTCCTTGTCCGCTTGCTTCCTCATACGGAAGGTGAATCTCCTGGCAATCTGTGAGGGCCTGGGAGAATAGTGGTTAGTGAGGATTTCAAGTAGCTCTGACCAAGGAACGTTTTTCAACTCACATGGAGCCACGAGGGCTGTGGCAGTATCGAAGACGATGGCTCCACAGTAGATCAGGAAATACGATTTTTTCCGATGTTCTCCAGCATCAGCAAGCCCAATTGCATCGATATAATGGTTAAAACGGTTCTTGTATGATTCCCACTTCTCCTCATCCGGTTTGAACGCTGGGAAGACTGGATTGGAGTTCATGGTGATGGGGCCGGTAGAACAACCTGTGGAAAAAATCTCTCTGGGGCAGCAGAAAAATGTTCTAGTGCCTGTGGCAGGCAAGTGATTTCAGCTCTGGAGAGGCTTTTCGCAATCCTCTCTCTCTCTCTGGGTTAGCCACGTTTGGCCGTCAGCCGTTGGTGGCGTTTAAATTCGCGCCTGTGTGGGCGTCAGTGACTTGACTACGGCACCGTGCTGTGCCTTTTAGGTTTGAAATTCAAATGACAGCCGTTTGAATTTCGCGCCTAAACAATGAGCGGCTGCGGCTCGCAGCGCTTCACTTTCCCTGTAGCTGGGCTAACAAGCGGCTACAGACGCTTCTAACTTTTCGTTCTGACCGCTCTCTCTGGCTGCGGATCAGTGTTCGCTTCGATTGCTTGCTGGCCGCTTTCTCTGTCAGCGGACCAGCGTTTGCTCTTTTTGTTTGCTCTTTTTGCTTGCTGACCACTCTCTCTGGCTGCGGATCAGCGTTGCTCTTATCGCCGACCGATCGCTCTCTCTGGCTGCGGATCGGCGGCTAGTGACTCAGCGGTTGCATGGTGCTTCTGGTAGCCATCCCATCCTCGTCGCCAGTGTTAAGTTTGGGAAAAGAGAGGCTGAACCAGAGCATGAGTGCAACAATACTTTATTATAACAATAAAGGGCTGACCGTGCTTGCCACGCCTGGAACTGGCTCGCAGCGATCAGCAACTGGTTGGACCCCGCAGCCTGCTTTTATAGCTGGCTGCTGGGGAGAACCAACCAATGGGTAACGGGGAGAACGCCCCCGCAAAGTGAATGGACCTGAGTGAGAACTCCTAGAGTCCTCAGGACATAACAGTTACATAGCTATAGAGATCTTGTGCTCTGTTATCATTCTGCACAGCAAGTTAATTTTATGATTGTTTTATATATAACAAGTTATTCTTCTTGAGTTTTACTGCCACAGTTTCTATCAATGTTCTCTGAAAATTCATTATGATATTTACTTTCCTCTGACTAATGCTGGTATTTTTATCCATTGCCTAGGCTTTTATCTGTTGACCAGGATAAAATGCTCTATCCATGCAGGCCTTTTACTTCATATTAATTCTGTGCTAAAGCTACAAAGGTCATCTTAACTTTAACTGGTTTCCTTTCATGAGCTGCTTCAGTAACTTGGTGCTACAGGTAACTCTCCTGTCACTGTGATAATGCATTGTCAATTTATTTCCTACAACCAATCCACTGTACTTGTTTTATTATACATAAGATTCTCATTTATTACCTTCCATAGTTTCCAAATCACAATATATCTAACTCAAAAAAGTTAACTCATTCCTCGTAATTAGAGTATTTATGCCTTCAATAAACAAACCTTTTTTTGGCTCAGGTTTGTTTTTTACAAGCTTTTATATGGCTACCTACCTCATACAATATGAGTACAACATCTGGTTGGCATAAAACAGCCAACAGAGAAAAAAGAAGAAAGAAAATAAAACCATGCATCATTAAAATCAAATGCACAAAATGGCAAATTGATGAAAGAGATGATAACATTCAATATAGTTTTACTCATATAGACACAAATGGCTAAGGAAAGACCTATAATCCATATCAACATGCATAAATTGTTTAATTACAATATATGAAAAAAATGTCACTAAATTATCACACCTTTCATCATCACGGATGCTAAGAAAATTCCTTTACTTCTGGAGTTTAGGACTTGATTTTTCTCACAACTCCTCATTTGTATACTTTGAGAAGATAATGATTAATGGGTGAAAGACTTGAATTGTAAGAAAATATATATGAAACAGAAATAATGCAATAATTCAAGAGGCTGCCCACAAATTTAAGATGCTTGACTTGCTAATTAATTTATCCATCCAATAATTTATATATTGCTACCACCTAGGCAGTTTACAATAATACCTTGAAATGGTTAACAATTCAATTACTATTAAAATTAAAATATATGCGTTTAATTTTTAACTTTTAAGCAATTAATACATGACTAATTCAAAAAGGGAACATTCCCATGGACATTTTTAATGTGATTCTTTTTTCCCACTTTAGTTGGTTTGTTACACTGTCAAGAATATGAAAGTGTAATTTGGTTTAAAGCTTTCAGCTGTCAGAGCCAAATTTATATTGCTGTTCTCTTATTGATCTTCCCAGTTATTTAATTAATAAAAATAGACCCATTGAAAAATATGCTGGCCATAGTATTGGTGAGAGTGATGAATAGGCCTGATCACTTTATCATTCTAGAAAATTGTTTTAAAGTGAGTCAGACAGTTGCTAAGAGATCATGTTTTGCTACTGAAGTGTCTCCTATCCTGAGACTTCAAGTCTGGTGGCATAAGGTATTCTACAACAAGTAGAGGAGTGGAGAACTCTTCTTGTGAAATATTTCTGGACTTTCTCAACTGTGCTAATATCAGATATGTAATGTGGGTTCCAGACTGATGAGCTGTATTTAAGTATTGGTCTAGCAAATGTTTTGTATGCTCTAGTTAGTAGTGTGATATTAACAGAGAAAAAGCTATGTAGGATTAGATTAACAACTCTTAATGCCTTTTTGGCTATGTAGTTATGGTGGGCTCTAGCACTTAGATAATTAGAGATGAGTATTCCAAGGTCCTTTACAGAGCTTTACAGGTTGCATGTGTTCAAATTATACGCTGTCATAAGCACAGTGAAGAATCTGATTGCAATTTGTAATGATATCATCTCAACTCAATTAAAGAGAGTATTCAGAGCCAGAAGGAAAAAAATAAAATGAGATTAGGATTAGCAAGATTAAAATATAATACATGTCTGGGGGGATTTTTTTAAAAAAATGTATTGACCCCTTTGCCTTAAAAACAACAGGAAAGTGGACATTCTTGTTTCTTCTTTAATGATTTCCATATGTTCATTGGTCCCATTACTTCTGCAGAAAAAAATCAGGGCTACCAGTGATAGTTAGGTAGGAAACGTTTATTCAAGTTTAAATCCCTGTTCCAGGTATTGTGAGCTGGGCATGTAACTACATCAGAAGCTAATTTAATTCAAATAAGACCAATATGACAAGAATAGAAATTACAATAGGCAGATTCCAAGAAAAAAATAGCAAAAATGTAGCAAAATAGCAAAAGCACTTGAAGCCTTGGCACTATGGTCATCCAGAACCAATACTGCATGTTGAATGCAAGATGCAAGATGAATGTTGAAACAATTGCCAAAGAAAAGAGTTCCAGAACTGATGCAACACCAAAAAGACTCTGTTCTACATGCTTTGGCAGAAAAAAGTTCTTTTACTTTAGGAAACTTCAACACTTCAACAGTTTCCTAAACTTTCTTTTTTTCTAAAAAGAAAACACAATGCCTGTAGAACTTTTATAGCATATACAGCAGACTGGGCTAGATGTCAAAAGGCACCAACATAAACTGGACTGCAAAAAGAATTTTGCACTGCACAGAGTATTGAAATGTAACTCTTAACTGCTTAAAATGCTTACTTTAAAAATAGCTTCCTTGGGCTTTCCAAGGCATATAATTTATCACTTGCTCTTCACAAGTTGCTTATATCAACAGAAAAGATAAAAACTGAACTAGTTTTAGACTTGGAAGGTTTCTTTTCTGTAATGTAAGACTTGGTAGAATCGAGACAGAAATGGAGAAATGGAGCTCTGATTAATATATACATCAGATTCATAAACTGTATACATTAAAATAACTATTAGTATTTATCTGATGAAAATAGAGATGCTTGTTACCATTTTTAATGCTAGTCTGAAGGTAATTCACTAATCTAAACCAATGCTAGTCTGAAGGTAATTCACTAATCTAAACCAGGTATTCTGCACAGGTTATATTTCCAAATGCTGTGTATCTATGAAAAGGTTTCTTTTCCATAATTTTTATATGTTACATGCCATAATGCAGGAGAATTTTAATAGTATCCTAATCCATCAATGAATAGATTCAATTAGGTTTTTCCTTAAAAGTAAAATTTTCATCATTAAGAATGATGTTGTTTTTCACTCAATAACACACAGGAAAGAAGTAAAATTATTTCCTTGTTTTTATATGACCCTTTCTTAAGAATAATATGATTATAGCCAGCGGTGGGATTCAGTTTGCACTGGTTTGGGTGAACTGGTTGTTAAATTACCCACCACTATCAAGGTGGATCCTGGGCGCTGTGCTGCAATGGAGAAACAGGCAACGGAACGGTCGACACAAGGGAAGGAGAAGGCCACTTTCCCTCTTTCTTCTCCCTGCTCTTCCTCCTTCCCTCATGCCGGCCACTCCGTTGCCCATTTCTCCATTGTAGTGCAGCGCCCAGGATCCAATTTGACAGAGGGTGTGTGTGTAACTAACAATGCATTCACTTAGGGTCAGGTTGGCCATCATCAGAGGCTCATTGCACATGTGCAGCAGAGCTGGAGGACAGGGATGTGCCACGCCTCCCACAACTGCCAACCTGACCCTGGGCAAACCAGTTGTTAAATTATTTGAATTCCACCACTGGTTATAGTTCTAATAAATAAATAGCTTAAATTCATTATCGGGAATTCTGTTTTTTCAATGTTAACAACAATAATGGAAGAACACTTACTTTAGATTAAGATCACAAGTTTAGGAGTAGGTTTGTTAACTTTTTTCCTACCTTCCCTTTACTTAAATAAAATCTTTGACTTCAGGATTTATTTTAGATGAAATTTTATATTTCATACTTTATTTCCTACAAAGAGAAATAAAAAGGCATTTAGCTGCTTCAGATGAAGAAGTGGGCCATTTCAGAGCATCTTTATTCTTACTTAACCCCTAAATGTACGTCAAGTTTTAAAAATCATACTTTAGTAAATCAGTGTCATGTGAAATTTTGGACAGGAAAAAGGGAATTTTGTCTTGGATATAAAGGTAAGTCTCGAGTTATTACCACAATCGAGCCCAAAATTTATGTTGCTAACTCATTTGTTAAGTGAGTTTGTCCCATTTTAAAACTTTTAAAACTTTTCCTGGCACAGTTGTTAAGTGAATCGTTGCATTTGTTAAATTAGTAATGTGGTTATTAAGTTAATATGGATTCCCCATTGACTTTGTTTATCAGAAGGTCACAAAAGCTTATCACATGACCCCAGGACACTGCAACCATCATAAATACGAACCACTTGCTAAGCATCTGAATTTTGACCATGTGACCGTTGGGATGCTGCAACTGTCATAGGTGTAAGAACAGGTTATAACTTTTTTGGAATCATTTTAACTTTGAGCATTCAATAAATGAACTGTTGAAAGTTGAGTATTACCTGTATATGCATGGAAAGTGGATATACTTTTTGCTTGCCCCACTGATGGACTCTCAATCTCTACAGTTCAGCCAGCTGCTTCTAATCAAAGGCTGGTGATAAAGGTCCAATAGGAGATAACTTAGCTCTGCAGGTCAGAGAGGGTTGCCAATAAGCAGAAGAATAGATGCTAATGAATAGCATGATTCATGTCTGCATTTGGTTACTGACTTGGAATTGTTGATTGGTTGGCCTGAATCCATGGGAGAAAATGTGGAGAAAAACTATTCAAGTGTCACCTCTATTATGCTGACTTACTGTGCCATTCTTAGATTATTGGATTGCACCCCATTGTGTCTCCGGTCTCTTGGATATGTCACTTGATTACTGGTCTCAGTCTTGCTGACCACATTTGCAGTTGCCATTCTATAATTAAGGTCGAAAATGACTCTTTTTATTCCCAAATCCTGAGCTCATATATTGCTAATTATGGCAGGCATCCAGCTTGTTATCTCGGCTGACAGCCAGCAGTTCTGGCACAGAAAAGATCCCTACTTGTCAAGAAAAGACTGAGTCACTTAAAAGACAGTTATAAGCAGCTATTTGCAAAGGCAATCAAGGCAGATAAATAAATGCATTTTGCTGTCATTACCAGAAGATAAACCTTAGTACATGTTTTCCCATGCTCAATTGGACACGCATTGTTTTCCTTCAACAGTGCTCTAGATGTCTCTTGTACCACTTTATCCCCCTAGATTTGGAAAAATCTGAGGATCATCTCTAGGATATATCAGAGGGTCTGCACAGGTACAATCTTGCACATGTTTTCTGTCATTTGTACATTCCAGAAAGCAACTAAGGCCAGCATCAATGCTTCAGGATCTATTCTAAGTTTTCTTTGGAACCCCATTAGGTAAAATAGGCATCTAATTGAATAAGTCCATCTGCAATAGTGGGAGCACTCCAGAAAACTTCAAGTTTAACAGGGAGTTATTGTATGCAAATGAATTTACTAAATCTGCTATAGTATAAACAGCACCATTCAAATAAGTCCACTAGCATTCATATTTCACCAGTACAAAATCAATACAAGATGTATTTATATTAATAGAGGTTTCATTCATGCAAAAAAATTAATGTATCGAATTAAAAAATGAATGGTACTTATATTTTTAAAGATAGTTTTACATTCGTAAAATTTAGAAGAATTAAATCAGAGAAATTTTCATACAAAAAAACCATTACTGAAGATATGTTAATAAGATATGCCAGAAATCTGCAATTTAAAAAAAATAGTATCTTACATATGAAAAAAAATCAAGCAACCTAATTATGTGGATCTTAAGACTTTTTGAAAGCTATTTTAAAAAACCCAGACAAGCCAACTTACTAATGCAGACAATTCCAAGTTATGTTGATCTATATATGTCCAGAAAATCTCTTCATTTTTATCAGCTTTATAACTTGATTTTTATTGATTCCTACTATGTCACAACTTCTCTTAATATCACTAAATTATAATGCTTGGCTGTAAAAAAAATAGTGGCAAAGCTACCATAAGAATGGGTTAATCTGGAAGTAAGATTTATTTCTAGTATTAGGTAGTTTAAAGGCAGTGCCATTTTCACTTCTTGTTAGAATCTTTGTCAAATGAATGAGGATTAGATGTAGCTAATGCTCTCCACTGTAATAGAAAAGTCTATTGTAGTGACCTTTACAACATTATCTGATTTATTTTGCTGAACAGACAAGATTATTCTGTTTTCCCATTTGTTTGTGTAGAGACAATGCAATTAAAGTATACAGCATAGTTTAAAATATAGCCCAAATTCAAGGTTGAGAAAAGAGATTGTGACAGCACAATCTTTCTCTCGCTCTCTTGTTACCAAAATCTTAATCACATGTTTGGACTGTCAAATAAGGAACTTGAGCAAGCAATATTTTTTAAGCTTTATTTTATTTATAGAATTTGAAGTACCAGGATAATACTGCATATCTAACAAGCAAATAAAAATACGGAATAGAATAGAATAGAATAGAATAGAATAGAATAGAATAGAATAGAATAGAATAGAATAGAATA
>NW_020769333.1:5324034-5379747 GCF_900518735.1 Pseudonaja textilis
TAGAATAGAATAGAATAGAATAGAATAGAATAGAATAGAATAGAATACCTTATTGGTGAGGTATTATTGTCCAAGTGTAACACAAGGTATATGCCTCTGGTGCATAGGCGCTCAGCATGCATACAGCAACATAATATAATCAGTGTACATGCAAACATACAAAGACATGCACATACAAACAACAAATGTACATGCAATCATAAGGTAATATAATCATAAATTACCATTAGAAGAAGATGGTAGTAGAAAAGATGAGAAGGATAATAATAATACAACCATATTACATGGATAAATATCCTTTGACATAAGATGGTGAGTATTATGGCAGTTAGGTGTTTGGCAGAGAGGAAAAAAAAACCTAACTAGTTGTTTTGGCATGCAATGCTCTACAGTCTGTATTGCATAGTTTATTTCTAGGATGTGAGGGTCTGTAGATTTTTTTCAGCCCTCTTTTTGGCTAATGCAAATAGAAGGCAGATTGGTTGTGGTTGTTCTTTTTTCAGTTCTCATTATTTGTTGAAGTCTGCACTTCTCCTGTTTGGTTGCTGTACCTAACCAGTTATAGAAGTACAAATGGCATTGAAAAATTCCTTTACAGAACTTTATCAACAGTTCCTGTTCCATTCATTGAAATAGTACATTTCAATGATGTATTAACCCCTGTTCCTTAAAATATCACTGAGAAAGTTTGGATTTGGCAGAACATACTATTCTTGCATAGACTGGAAGGTCACCCTGGGCTAGCAATGGAAAACTTTTGCCATTTTTGTTGTAGTAGCATTTTAGGATAAAAATGAATGTGTTGAGGAAATGCCTGGGGATTAACATCCAAGGCCATCTCATTTTCCCAATAAAATTAAATATAATATACTGCTCACATATACTTAGTGTTTTGAGACCAGTGGAGACCAGTAGAAACTATCAAGGATTATGAATCCATTCAGGCTCAGGAAGACTTTCTCAGTCTTCTAAAGCATTGTCCTATAAATTATTTTTGTTTTAAATAATTAAATAAATAATATACTTTGGAGAATAGAGAAATTCATTTTCCAAAACTTTGAAAATATAAGTCTAATTAAACTGAGCATATATTTGGTAGATCCCTATTTTGAGATTCAATATCTTGCTCAGGAAATTTTTTTCAAACCGCTTGGGGAATTTTTAAAAATACTTGTTTTATTTTACAGAATTGTTCTTTCACATACTTTCCCTTTTGTTTTTAATATTTTATTTTTTAATTTTCAAAGAATAACTTTATTAAATGATATTTATGTGTTCTTTTTTGAAAATATCACTCTTAGAAAATAAAAAATGTCCATATTTCCTATGGAATACCTACAATCCCATGTGGTTTAAGCTGATAACACCTTAAATACATGATATAAATGTATCTTCTATATCAGGGGTCTCTAACCCCTGGGCCACAGCCCACTACTGGACTGTGTCCTGTTTGAAACTGGACCATGTAATCAATGATCAAGTGTGCACATGTGCAAAGTTCCCTCTACTCAAGCAAGTGCCACTTGTGTGAGTGGAGCTTTGCACAAAAGCACAAGCACCCTCCGCTCATGCACGAAGCTCATTCACTCAAGTGGAGGGTGTGCATGCATGCCATTCACACCAATGGAGCTGTGCATGTAAGCGTACACCTACCACTCATATGCCCGTCCACATCCCTGTCCCGGGCCGCCAAGGTGTAAAAGTTGGAGACTGCTGATCTATGTGTACCCAGACAGCAGTTGGCAATTATTGTAAATTGAGAAAGATATAAATGTATTTGCCTCAGTTAAAACAGAATGTAAAACATATGTCTTCCTTTACTTCTCTTAAGTAGTACTTGAGTTTAGTCAGCAGAAATATCCCTAATTTGTATTAGATGCTCTAAGAAATTAATAGAAGTTTGTAGATATTTATTTTGTGGACCAATTTCTATTCATTTCAGGATTTGTGACAGCTTGAATCTCTGTTACATCATTGCTAGCTCAAACTATTTGTAGTTGATTACAAGAGATATATTGGTGCATATTTCATTTACATCACAATGGTATATTCATTTCAAAATTCATTTTACAGCTTGTCCTTGCTGAATGATCTATAAATAATTTTTGAGAAAATTGGAATGGATATCCAAATTTTTAAAAAATCAGAGATGGATATATGTTTTATTGAAGGTGTATTTCTGAGTAAACGTGAATAAGTTTAAGACCATTTGCAAATAATTTGTCAAGTACAATAAATGTAAAAATATTCTAGATATTATTAGTTTTATTTGATGCTGATATTGCAGAACACACATTCTCAAATACTACCAATTATCAGTAATCGTATGTAAGCTATCAGTTATTGTCCAATGTGGACTGCAACTGCAGAAGTGGTAGATGTAAAGTGCTGATTTCAACCATTTGCTAACAATGCACAGAGCATCATCTATTAACTACTACATGTAGTATGCATGACTACATGTATATGACTATTCCATAGAAAACTAATTTCAAATTTTGCTGTTCCTGGAGAAATACATCCTTAATGGCAGTTCTATAAAGACATTTGGATTCTATATTATCAAAGATATTTTGTTAAATTAGAGAAGAAAATGAAGCAGGCATTGGCATGGCTTAAATATGATTTTGTATTCTTCATCTATTTGTCAGACTCAGAATTCTGCTGTTTGCTGACCTGGGATAAAACAAGCAAGGTAAGCCTAAAGTTTCTCATTAAAAAAAAAATATTTAAAAGAATTTTTTTCACAGTACAAATTTAGAGAAAAAAAGAACCAATACTTAAAGAAAAGTGATAACTTTGCATATAAGTCCCTTCTTTCCATGCTCTACCTTTTCTAATCTTCAAACCCATACATCACAAGTTCATTTTCCTCCCATTTTCAGAAAAAAAATCATAAAGGTTTTGCAGTTTATTTCTTTTTTTCTAATCAAATAAATCATTTTTGTCTTCTCAGCAAATTCTATTATCTTTACCAACCATTTCTCCATTCTTGGTATTTCAGAGTCTTTCAATCTTGTACATATAATAATCTCACTCCAGTTACCATGCATAAAAACAATCATCCGTAAATGGTTTTTTTTAGTTATCTATCCATTAATTCCAGCAATGTGTGTCAAGCTTATAGTTTCATAGAAGTACTATGGATAAGATATGCATCAGGGATGGGATTCTACCGGTTCAGTAGAACTGGTTGTTATGATTCTCCATAGTTTGGAGAACCGGTAAATCGGGCCTCTGGCTGTCCCCAATACTCTCCGCCCACTTCTCTGCTCCCTGCCCAGTCAATCCTTATCATGCATGTGCGACATTGTAACATAGCTGCCTGCAGCCTGCTTTTGCCCACCCGCCAGGCTAGCCATTGCTGCCTGCCTTCCGCTTTGGCCCTGCCTGATCTGATCTCCCTGGGTGAGTGAAGCTCTGCAAACCTGGGTTGCCTATCTGTCACCGCCAGTCACCGCCAGTCACCACCACCACTTGCCTTCCACTGGGGAGCACATGGAGAGGCTTCTGTCAGCTCCAGCCAGGTGAGCAGCTGTTTCTCTCTCCTGCTGCTCCAGCTCGAAGAGCGAGAGAGTCTTTCCTGACACAGCCAAAAGCTTGCAAGTCCTCCTCTCCTTGGGAAACAGGTCCCAGCAGCAGAGAGAAATGGAGGAACCTGGCTGCTTCTCTGCTGCCAGCCAGAGCCCGTTTCCAATGGGAGGAAGACTTGCAAGCTTTTCAAATTGAGTTTAAGAATATCCCATGGAAGAAGCCGTAAAGCCAAGAGCAAAAGTAGCGGCTACAAGGGCAACAGGGGCATGTGACATGTCCCTCCACAGTCCCCTCCCAAGTGACAGCCAGGGCTTTGCCTCCACTTTTCCTAAGAGGCGCAATGCTTCCCTTCCTTTATATTCCTTGTAGAGGCACATATCCCCACCTTGCTCTCAGTTTCTTCCATTTGGCACTCTTAAACTCAATCTTGAAGAGCTGGAAGACGTTTCATTCGATCGCTGCCAAACTCATCTTTCCCAAGATGGTTGAAGCAGAAGCAGGAAAAGTGCACCAACTTCAATATCTCTTTCAGGACCTGGGCATCACCCTGCAGCCTAAAGATAGCCCTTAGATAGCCTAGAATGGTTTAGGTAATTTTTGTACTATTAAACGCTTATCTGTGTTTGAGTAGATGAAGTCTACAAAGTATTTGAGGGTGAGACTCACAGGAGAATTTCTGAAAAGGAAAACCACTTTTGAATCTAAGAATGAGGATGTGTCAGAAGACAGATGGGATAAAAAAAAGACCAAAAGTTTATGTCTGATGGTTATAAAGTAGTTCCACACTAATTTGATGCCTGTGAGATACAGAAAATTGCCACTAACTTACTGTAAGTGCTTTTCTTAACTCTAGTTAAATAGAAAATTCCTAGTGCTTAAAAACATAGAGGGGTATAAATATGTTAACATATCACATATGTTAAGCAAAGAGACTTGAACCTGGGAAAGTAAAACTGAAATTGTTTTTTAATGTATATTATTATTTTTTTTAAAGGACGAGTAAATAAGGTTTTGACTCTTTTGTTTTCTTGGGAGGATACTCCCTTTTCAGAGCAATGATTCCTTTTTTTTCCTTGCCCCCACCCTGGGATTTCTCTGGTACAACTTTATCTTTTTCCTCCTCTGGGCTTTCTAAAAAACTAACCTCCCTCTCCCCCCACCTCTCTCACACACACATGCACAGAGGTTGGATCTTTCTTTCCTCCTGGTCCATACAGGCAACACCCAAGCAAATGACTTAGAGTTGTCCATGCCCAGCCAGTCACATGACCAAGCCATGCCTAGCCAGTCAAATGACCACCAAGCCACGCCCAGCCAACAAGCCATGTCCACCCAATCACACAGCCACCAAGCCATGCCCACAAATTAATCCACACCCACAGAACCGGTTGTTAAGGAATTTGAATCCCACCCCTGGTATGCCTAATACCTATATGTAATTCACAGCATTTTTTTTTCTTTTTTTTCTCTAGAAGAGAAACACCTGCCACTACCTAGGATGGAACTCTCAACCTTCCAAATGGGAGGCCACACACTGCTGTTTTAGGATAATGAGGCACCTGAAATTTCACTTTTCCTTTTACTCAGGTTTGATAAAAATATAATTTCCATTGTATTTACAGTAAATAATTCTTATGTAAGGAAAGAGTTTCTAAAATATTTTAAAAAAATCACATTAGTTGATTGCACAAAGACTTTTAAAGTGCTTTCAAGTTGAAAGTATTGCTTTATAGAAGAATGCATTTTGTTTCCTAGTACTCCTACTATTTGTTAAAGCATGAAACATATATTTTGCTTAATAAATAAAATGGAAACAATGCACTTAGAAAATTAACTGTGAAAGCTTCCTTAATAGGACTTTGGTTTTCTGTCAAGCAAAAAGCTATCAATTTCTTAATTCATTTTAAGAGGTCACTGATAGATTTTTAAGAAAGAAAATCTGTAGTTTTTGCCATGACTCTGGGATCTTGAATAGAAAGAGGTGATTTGTGGGAGCTGGATCTATTGCCATCTGATTCCGATAGAAAAGCAAGATATAGGCAATTTGTCTGCATTTAGTGTCAATTCAAGAAAGTAGGTCGCCATGGCCTAGGTTGAGGAACCCAAAGTTATTTTTTTCTTCTTTTAAAAATCAGTGTTGCTGAATTTGATGTCAGTCTACTCCCAGCTAAAATCTTGTAGGCTGATATTTAGTGTAAGTTATACAATCTGTTTGTAATTTATGTTGATTGCATACAATTGGAAAAACAGTTAAAGAAGAGATCAATGAGCTGTCAATCTTTGCATTTCCTTTACCCATATATGCAAGAGAACTTCCAACTTTTGGTTAAGATTCACTTCTGTGCATTGTTACTGTAGCAAACCTTGTTCGTTTTTAACCTTCCCAAATCTAGCCTTCATCATCCTTGTATATAGCTAACATCATGCCTGCATTTGATAGAGTCAGTCGCATTAGCATGCTACTACTTCCTAAAACTGAGATTGTAATCTAGTGTAGAAACTCTAGTCACATTTCAAGTTCTTCCCCTGGGTTTTTGTTTTTGTTTTTTTGTGGTAAATTCTTGTTTTGCTTTGCTTTGTTTTTTATTAATTTGTCTGATTAAAAAAAAACCAGCTAAGCTATTTTATAAGAGTCTGTGGCCTTTCATTCCCCCCAGTGGATTTTTAATTTTGGATTTTTTTCCTAAACCAACACTATATTTTTATATTAATTAGATATAGCATACTGATTGATTTATTATGTGATTTTTGTTTGTCATATGTTACTAATAAAATTCCATACAACATTTCAGAGGAACATTTTAATAATACCTTATTGCCGTTGTACATATATACACAGTATACACATACAACAAAATTCACATAATATTACATGACAGGCAAACAAAACAACTTCAAAAACTTCATATCAAATAAATGGGGGGGTGGAATTCCATTTAAAATCAAAGTAATACAGTTGAAAGATTTGGATCAAATGTTCAAATACCCATTACAAACTTCAGAAGTGGATGAGCTTACATAAGTATCAGTAGTCACACATCAATTTTCTGAAGGCCACTAGTTGTTTTCCTTGAGGTTTAAATCCAACTCGGTATTCTCTGGAGCAAAATTTGTAACACAAATACTTCAGGGCAATTAGAAGTTTATTTCAACTTCCTGGCATGATATCTCTAAAGAAACAAATCACCATCTGCCAGGCTGATTCAATTTTTCACAACATGGAAAAAAATAATCGGCTGAGCACTTCAACCATATGGATTCAGAAGTATGACAGATCATACTTGTCACACATTGCAGGAATCCACTTGCCCTTACATTGCACACAGCTTGTCTCTGCTGAAGCTTTAAATCTTCATGGTGTTCAAGTTGTAAATTTCAAATGTTCACGAGTCATTGAACACCACATGTAAAGAGACAGAAGATAATGCGCAAAAAATTTTTTAGAATTCCTGTTTCTAATGTTTAAATATACTTAAAATGGAGGCTTCATTGCAAATATAATTTTATAATTACATATTACAAGTTTTATTAAAGGGCTTAATAGATTAGCTATGTATAAACCAAGAAAACTATTTGTGCTAAATAGCTTACATCATTCAATGAAGACCGAAGCTGAAATCTGCCAAGAGAGAAGCAAGGATACGATTTGTGAGGAACATCATAATATAAGATAGGAAAGAAAAACTGAATCTATCCTAAAACTTGGACATCCCCTTTTCCCCCATCAATGGGATAGACTAAAGAGATGGGCAATGTCTATCTCATCCAATTTCTTTCTTTATTTGTTTGTTGATTAGTCGTATTTATATAGAATTCTTTATTGGCCAAGTGTGAATTTGTCTTGGTGATTATGCTCTCAGTGTACATAAAATAAAAGATACATTTTCAAGAATCATAAGGTGCAACAGTTAGTAATAGTCATAGGGTACAATAAGCAATCAAATCATACTAGGAAACAATCAATAAAAATCATAAGGATACAAGCAACAGAGTTACAGTCATACAGTCATAATTTTAGTTTACTTTATTGTCATTGCACCTCGTACAATGAAATCAAACATCATCTTCAGCAGATATCATGACCATGACCATGAAAATAAACACAAACATACATCCTTCACTCTCCACACATTGAATCAAAAATCCCTGACACTGCACCAATACTGCACTATACAGCAGAATTCAAAAGAGCTACTGCTCTGGGATAGAAGCTGTTTTTCAGCCTATTTGTCCTTCTTTTTATTATTTTGTACCATCTGCCAGATAGTAATAGTTCAAAAGAAGACTTCCCAGGATGAGATGGATCTTTGAGAATGTTTTGAACTTTCTTAAGGTAGCAGGAGCTATAAAGCTCTTCCAAAGAGGGGAGAGGGCAACCAATGAACTTCTGGGCAATGATGTTAACTTTCTGGAGTGCTTTCCTATCTGCCACTGTGGAATTGGCAAACCATACAGAGGTACAGTAAGTTAAAAATATTTTCTATGGTGCAGCAGTAGAAGGTCATCAGCAATTTTTCATTCAGTTATTGTTTTCTGAGAAGTGTCAGGTAGTATAATCTCTGCTGACCCTTTTGACCAGGGCTGAATGTGAGCACCAAGTCAGGTCCTCTTTTACGGTAATACCTAGAAACTTAAAACTGGCCACTTGCTCCACTCGGTCTCCATTGATAAGCAAGAGCTGGATGTCTGATCTGTTCCTTCTATAGTCCACTATAAGCTCCTTGGTCTTATTGGTGTTGAGGACCAAGTTATTGTCTCCACACCATGAAAGCAACTGGTCCACCTCATCTCGATAGGCAGACTCATCCCCCCGGAGATGAGTCCCACCACTCATTTAGCCATCCATTTCAGAAGTTATGATTCTGATGTGTACAATAAAAAAACCCATAAAATAAGCAATATTTTTTTAAAAAAACCTACAATTAAAAAATCCATAGTATCTCCTATTAATAAGATAAAAAAGAAAATTTGATGTTACAGGCAATGCAGTAACCTCCCCAATCTACCATTAGTTTGAGATCCCCAAGCTTGTTGACATAATCAGATGTTGAAGGGCTTGCAGAATGATGTCAAGATTGGGGCTAGCCTTGCCCCAGGGGGAAGGATGAGTTGGGAATGGGGACCACAGCAGAAAAGGCCCATCTCTGGGTCCTACTAGGATTTCTTTCCTTTAAAGAAAAGGCCCACAATACATTTCTTCAGCCAGATTATGACAGGATAGGAAGATGTAATTAGACAGAAATGGTGCCTCAAATGACCTAGGCCAATACCATGAAGGTATTTAAAACTAACACTGAAAATCTTCAAAACAGCACTGTGAATTGAACTTGCAAGTAAACTGGCAACCAAAATCAGTTCATGGAGCAAAAGTGTAATGTGTGCCACTATAGAAGTGAGTCTTCTGAAGTTTACAGATACTCTTTGCAGGGAGCTTCATGTAGAATTCATTACAGCAGTCAGTCCAAAGGTAACCAGGATATGAGTGACTGTGAGAAGACAAGACTATAAAGAGGAACTTCTACCCTTTTTTCCTTTTCCCATATTTTTGTTACCTATTCCTTATGGTATACAATTTGATTTCTCTTCACTGATAGTGAGAACAATTAATCAGTGGAATGGCTTGCCATCAGGAGTTGTGGGTGTTCCAATACTGGAGGTTTTTAAGAAGAGATTGGACAACCTGAAATGGTATAAGGTTTCCTGCTTGGGCAAGGAGTTGGATTAAAAGTTGTCCAAGGTCCCTTCTTATTCTGTTATTCTGTTATTTTGATAGCTAGGAAAAAAATATGTCTGTAAGAGTGGGATAGGGCAAGAGAAGGGACTATTAGCTCGTATGATATCTTTTTTATAATCTTCTAGTTGCCTGGGCTTCCGAGCACAATGCCCACTATTTCATGGGAGTGAGTATCTCTGTTTTAATAGTACAGTGCTCAAGAATCCAGTGCTTACACAAAAAAGGCAATTTCTTTTAGTCCCTACTGTTTATGCCATAGCAGAATTGAAAAAATTATAAGTCCTCCTTAAGTCATCCTGCTTTGAGAGAAAAGAACAGCGAAAGTTCTTCATTCTGTATGCAAACATACAGTATTTAGTAACATAATAACTACTTATATTCCAAATCTCAACTGTATGTTTGATTCATCGATGTGGAACAGTAATTATTCTGTACTAAATGGCAAAAGTCTCTAGTAACTAAATTCCATTCCAATGAAAAAACAGTTTTAATGTTCATGAAAACCTAATATGTTTAATATTTGTTCTGTGTGCTTATAGGAAAAGCAGAGTTACTCCCTTGTGAAACATAAAACCTCAGAAGCAATTCCTTGCTTTTAAGTGGTATTCTCTTGTGACCAGGATGGCATCGGTTTATTGTCAAAGAACGAACCATGCAGCTCTGGTTGCCTTTGTTAGAAATACCCAGTGATTTGAGAAGATGGAAATAATAAAGTATTTGAAAAAGTGCTAAAATTCATGATGATCTGTAAGAGCCATGCATGCAAAATTAGGAAAGCTAGATATTCTTATTTTTTAATACTTATTCATATTATTAATTGTAACAACAAATTGATGTCCTGGTGGGAATATTTCAGCAAAAGGAAAATCAATTTGCTTTGTTGATTATAAAGTAATGTAAAATATTGTGATAATAGAAATGTAAGACATCTGGGGATATTTTCCCCATTGGATTTTGCTAATATCTAATTAGAAATAAACATGCATTGCACAATAAACATGCATTGCATTCCTAGTACAGTGAGCTTCTGAACTTGAACTCATAAAGAACCTGAACATATTTATCAAAGACCAGTAGTGAGAAGCAATGGAGTGAAGTAGTAAAAATAGCCATTTCCTTCCCTCCAACTCTTATCTTTTAAAGGATTTACTTTGAATAAGAGTTGAACAAGTCCTTTAAAATGGGCTTAACAAATCTGGGAATTTGAAGATGGAATGGAAGAAAAGCAGAAAGAGATCTTATTTTATTTTTATTTATTTATTTGATTTGTCAATCGCTTACAAGATAATAGGAATAAGTGTAAACATAAGTAGGAATACAGGAAATAGGTATTAATAAATGGGGACAATAGGACATGAACAGTAGACATGATTGTGCACTTATGCACGCCCCTTACAGACCTCTTAGGAATGGGGTGAGGTTAATAGTGGATAGTTTAAGGGTAAAGGAGTAGGGATTTGAGGATATAACAACAGAGTCAGGTAGTGCATTCCAGGCATTGACCACTCTATTGCTGAAGTCGTACTTTCTGCAATCAAGTTTGGAGAGGTTAACATTGAGTTGGTATCTGTTGTGTGCTCTTGAATTTTTGCGGTTGAAACTGAAGTAGTCATTGACTGGTAAAACATTGTAGCAGGTAATTTTGTGTACTACGCTTAAGTCCAACCGTAGGTGGCGTAGTTCTAGGTTGTCCAAGCCCAAAATTTCAAGCTTGGTGGTGTAGAGCAGGGGTCCCCAACCACCGGTCCCCGGACCAGTACCAGTCCATGGAACATTTTCTACCGGGCCACCAGTTTGCTGGGCGCCGCCATCTTGTTTCAATGAGAAAGTTTTTTTAAAAGACTCCAATTTTTCTTATTTCCTTTCTCCCAAAATGAAAATACGAAAAATGAACTGCATAAAGTTCTGCTACAGCAGGCATTCGTTCCCCCAAAATGGAACTCACAAATTACAGAACAAAAAAAAAAAAAAAAAGAGAGAGGTAGGACCAGGATATAAGCAGACACAAAACTTTATATGCAAAAAATAGCCAATCTGGGCGGTTAGCCCTGAGGGAAGTGTGTGTGTGTGTGGGGGGGGAATGGTAACAGCTGGCATGCATTTTTCAAAAGAACCACACAGGCTGCTGCGCCCTGGACAGAAAGAGTGAGCCGAGTAACATTTTGTTGCTTCCTGATTGACTACCGTATTTCCCCATGTATAAGCCACCCCTTTTTTCCAAAATTTTCAAGCCCAAAAAGTAGGGGGGTGGCATATACAAAGCAGGCACACTTTTTATACGTGAAAAATGCATAAAATAATAAAGTAGGAATAAACTGGTTTTCCAGCAGTATGCTATACTTTTTTGTAAAAATTGTAAGTGATGATACGATTACGAGTGCGAGTACGCGATAGAAATGCATACGCTAGGCATCGGCCTGAATGCTTTGTTCCTACTCTCGTTCCGATGCGTAGATTGCTAGCGTCGCCCGCACCGCTTTCGGCGTCATGACCGAAGTTGTAGATCTAGACGTCGAATTTTGTTTCTTTGTAAATTTTCTTTCTTCATAACTTGTTTCTCTAATAAAATATTTTTTTCAAAACTTCACAGTCCAAAAATTGGGGGGGTGGCTTATACAAAGGGGGTGCTTATACATGGGGAAATACGGTAATTTCTTAAACCATAGCTTAAATATATGGAAAAATAGTCATAAAAAGACATGGATATAGGATCTGTTCTTTCTTTTGCTACATGATTGCAATTTGGGGTACTGTTGAAGGTTTGGTCAAGGACGTTTACAAAGGATTTTCAAAAGGGCTTTAAAACTTATTTTACTTTTTCAAGGCAGCAGCTGAAAGATGATAGACAGAAATATGTTAGAATTGCTGCAGTTTAATAACTATATAGACTTAATGTGTTTTGTTATCTTTACAGTTTACATATTGCTGTCCTAGCTTGAGTACAACTGAGTTGGGGTGTTGATTTTCTTTACCTTATCCGCTTCAGCAGCTTTCAACTTTAAGCTATTCTCAGTGAAAAGTTATAGCCTAAATACTTTTGGAGAAAGCCAGTGTAGAAAAACATTGTATGAAGGAGTAATAACAGTTTCATTTCTTATATGAAAACAATAATAGCATTTTGACAATTATCAGGCACAACTGCCTATGTGAAAGAGATATAATTCAATATAGACTATTTCATATATTTTTACGCAGGCTTTATTTATAGTATTCTTCTTGCATTCTCAAAAGTCCCGTCATTTTTTTTAAATCTGTCCACCCAACAAAAACACATCTGAGAGTAATTTCTGTCCCATGAAACAAATTCATTCAGAATGTTATACAATATATTTCTTATTCTTCTGTTATCAGAATTTATTGGATCATAAAAAGAACTATTACAATGTATGAATTCATACTTTCATCCTTACCCGTAACAACCCAATATGACATGCTTTCTAACCTGCATTTTACCCCTTTCATTATATATCCAGTATATGTGCAGATCTAATTAGCATGGTCTTTGGTAATTGATAGATGGAAATTTTGTCAATATGCATGTTTTTGGGTAAGGCACTTAATGAGCTGATCACCACTGGGACCACTGGTTTATATTATAATCTTTCAGCTTTGATTTTCAGAGCCTGATATTTTGGAATCTTCTTAATTTTTTATCTTCTATTCTAATCTGCTTCAGTGTTGCCACATCAATTTCCACATTTTCTTCTATTAAACCACAGTTAAATCTGATGTGTTATGAGCCAAGACTTATCCCACAATATTTAAACCTGTTCATTTTCAACTACTTTCTCAATTATATACTCCCACCATTTTTTTATTACTGGCATACGATTTTTTTCAGAATCATTTCGGTGATTTATTATGTTGTTTATAATCTTGAATAAGCTAAATATATGGTCTAATGTTTCATCTGCTCTTTGCACAATGTATACTTTAAATCAGATAACTGATCAATGTGTGGGACCGGGGTGGAATAAGCTTGCTACAAAGCTCAAAGTCTGCCAAGCAGTAATGCTAACTATCTTGATATATGCCAGTGAGACTTGGACTGTATACAGGAGGCACACTAGGCAATTGAACCATTTCCACACGATCTGCTTCCGCAGACTTCCAAGGATCTGGTGGCAGGACATTCCATGCCCATATAAACATTACCATTCATCTACAGACACACAGTGGACAGCTCACTGTCATTACATTGTTTCAATATATCTATATTTTGCTTCCTAGACATTCACAATAACTTCCAATTTTTAATTTGCAAATTCTTGTTCTTTGCTGTTTTTTTTACATATGCAGCCAATGCATGACTTTCATTGAATTAAAAATAATTATTGTTGTTTGACTGGAAAATCATTATCATTTCATCAAATCTACTCCATCAGGTCAGATGATTCATATCTGTTATATCCTGTTATATCAGAAAATGCATATGTTTTATTTATTTCATAAATATTTATTTCCTAAATAATATTTTATTTTATTTTATTTTATTTTATTTTATTTTATTTTATAATATTTTATTCCTAAATAAATAAACAATAAATATAATCAGTATATTTTATTATAATAAAATTAATAAATAATTCATAATAAAATAAAAATGTAATCCATGCCTTTGTTTTACATTCCAGGTATCCAGGTTTTATGCCATTAGCAGGTGGCTCCCATAAATATTGACCTCTGCCAATCACCATAGTTTAGATCACTTAATATTTTTAAGAAAGTGAAAACTAGGCTACTGGTTTCAATCATTTCTGCCCATGTGAAACATTCCTTACAAACTATCAGATCATAATACCAATAAACCTGGTATATTTTATCCAGTATGCCATAAGCACAACCAAGACATAGGTTTACTCCTGCTATTCAAGGTAAGTCAACAAGCATTCCACCAACTCACGGTGAATATGAATATATGCTCCCCCGCTTACAAATTTTGCTACACGCATTTTGTCTGTGTAAATATTCCTTTTAGATCATATGTTCACATATAATAATTCTTAGTTTAGCAATCTATCTACTTGTTTCATTGGCATTTCAGTGTTTCCAGTTTATATAGTCCTGAGCTTTCTGTTGCCAATACAGCCCACAATACTTGCTGGTGTGTGTGTGTGTGTGTATGGATATATATGGATGGATAGATAGATATAGATATAGATGGATAGATAGATATAGATATAGATGGATATAGATAGATATGGAGCAGGATGTTGGTACTGAACTTTTGCAAATATGAATCAGAAAAAAACACTGAGATGAATCAGTCACAAACTATCTTTTCTCATTTTTCTGATAGATAGTTGGAATGTGCTGTGAAATAAGTTCCAGATCTTTATTTATGAATAATATGACTCAGTATCTTTAAAACTTCTATTAGACCATTTGATCTTAATGTAGTGTTTTGAACATGCATGTTTTGAACATGCCAAAACAAGATTATAATCCCAGTATAAAGTAACTTTTGAAAGGGCTATTAGATTGCACATATAGTGTTTCCTATATGCATATGAATTCTATGAAATAATTCAAATATGAACTATTTGCACAATCAAAATCTTTTATGACTGATGTTCATACTGTTTTGGTCCACTATGGTTGGTTAGTCCATAATATTACCATATTATCTGAATAAAAGATAAAAGATGATTGTAAATCACAAATTAGTATTACTTAACAAGCCCTCAAATATGTTATAAGGAAAGACCACCCTCTGGTGGAATCATTTTAAGAAGTGACATCATGGCAAATAATATGGAAAAAATATTGTTTTAACAATTATCTAGACTATACAATCATTATTATATTAATAATCTTAACTATAATAATCTTGACTACTATAATCTTGTCATATTTATAATTTGTGCATCAAGTTATGTATTAAACTTGCATTGTCAACATTTTTAATGTCTAGATAGTATTCTACTTTTGTTCATAGTGCCAATATGTCACGTTAGGAGTATATCACATTGTGTTTTGACTTTTTGCATCATAATATCTCATTCTTTACTGAATTTTATCCAATAATTATTATGAATTGTGCTTTATTTAAAGTAATAGAGAAATGTGGATAATATGAATATTATTTCATGATAAAAGATTTCAGGTCAATTCTTTTGAATTGATTTCTTTGGCATAAAAGTTTTTATCATTTAAAGTAAAATTATTCCAGGTGTTTATCCCTTAAAACATGATATTTTATCTTCTTTGTAAAGTTAATAATTACAACAGCTAGAGAAAGTGGAAAACAAGCAGATAAAGCTATACTTTATATTTTACATATCTGTTTAAAAAGCCCAGGGGTGGGATTCTACCAGTTCTCTAGAACTGGTTGTTAACATTCTAAGCAGTTCAGAGAACCGGTTGTTAGAAGAAATTACTGGCCTAATCCTGTAAGGAAGGCAGGAAGGAAACATTCTGGTGTTGCTTACAGAAACTGTCTCTCCATTAACCCTTATTACATTCTTGGCAGGACTAGACTTCCTGTCTCAGGAACTTCTCTGGAGTTTTTTCCCCCTCCTTTGCTGGTACTTTGCTTGTGTGGAGTGACCATTCAAAGTTACAATGGCACTGAAAAAAGTGATATGACCATTTTTCACACAACTGTTGCAGCATCCCCACAGTCTTGAAAGGCCAGGCGAGGAGATGCATGCCTCGATGTGAGTGATATTGAGTTGGCCACGCCCAGCCAATAACATGACCACCAAGCCATGTCCACCCAGTCACATGACCACCCAGTCGCGACCACCAACTAAGCCACGCTCACAGAACTGGTTGTTAAAAAATTTGAATCCCACCCCTGAAAAAGCCTATTACTGAATCACATCACAGTGTCTAATTCTCTCCTTACTAATAACATCTATAAATTACAAAACAAAGGCTAAAATAAATTCCAATCAATGTATTGTAGTGGATGAATTACATAAACAATTAAAATAATTTAATATGTTTATAATACATATTCATTATTTATGGTGCCATGTAAAATAAAACTACATTAGACAAGTAATATTAAGTGAATATACTAAATTGCCAAATAAATAATAATAATTTAGTCTTGGCAAGAAAAAATATTCAGTCCTGTGAAATGAAAAAGTGGTTTTTAATATACATGATAGCATATAGATTGTAGCCCGATTTGATTAACAATAAACGGATAGGAGAAAATTACTGTACTATAAATATAATGTGACCTGAAAGTAAGGTCTTCTGTATAGATGCAGTCCGTTATTTGTGAATGTATTGCCACGGGACTTGGCTTGCTCCTTTTCTGGTTCAAATGCTCAGTAATAAATTATTGCTTTTCTCTGCAGCTCCAGAGGTACTTTTTACAACAGCACAAAAAGTCCATCACCTTTTCCATCTGCCCTGTCAAAATTGATATGTAGAGATTACTTTCCTTAACAGTTGTAAAAAGCATGAATTAAATGATATTTGGTTTGTAAAAAGAGAGAGATACAAGCACCAATGCACACTTTCTTACAGCTTACCAAAAGGGACAGCAGAAATATATTTTCAAAAAACTGAGAAAAATGACCAAGAACACATCCAAATATTATCTTCTGTCTTTATGGGGAAAAAAATAAGAAGTGATCATTTTAATTTCCTATTGCTGAACTATGAAATTTATCTACTGATAGAAATAAAGAATATATATTATAAAACTATCTGATTAGCCTAAAATCAGATGGAAACTATAAGTATATGAAAATCTTACAAGCTTGACAATTAGGTTATTGAGTAAGTACTGTATTGTTTTCCTTGCATATGTACTCATATACTGTAGGATTGTTAGAACAAGACAATTTTCTTTTTGAGATTTGAGCATTGCAAAGTCAAAACTTCAGGGCTAAAGATCCAACCCAACCTGGATTTCTGAGTATGATAGACAAGCAGGGCAGAAGAAAGAAGAAGCCATATTTGCTGGAATGATAAATGTGATAATTGACCTTCTTAATTATTTTTACCTATCTTAGGGTTGTATCCTGTTTTGGATAAGGTCTACTGAATGGCTTTAATTTTAAAAAATAAGCTGATGCCAACTTTTTAGCACACTTGCACCGAAAATAATCAAAATGTATAAATATTAAATGATTTCTATAAAATAAATATCCATTCAGTTATGTAACCACAGTATGATAGATCCCAAGAGCCATTGGTAAGATGCAGTCTGTTCTTAAGTCTATTTGATGCAGTCTGTTCTTAAGTCTATTTGTCCTTAAATTTTATTGTTTCCTCTTCATTTCAGTGAATCACTTTCATCATGTTCTTTGGAGAACCAGAACAATAAACTTTTGATCAATTCACAAGAGAAAGAAGACAACAGTAATAAAAAAAAATTCTCTGTTATCATTATCTATGATAATGCAACTCTCAAAATATTTTAAACTCTTTGCTCCTATACCTGTCATAGCAGGAAAAATATCATAAGGTAAAATTTTCAAATAAGAAATTCTATTTGTTTTTTCCTTTTTACGTTATAAGGCCAGAATAAGTTAGAGTAAATTGAAGAAAAGGAAAATGTTCCATTGTTTCATATTAATGTGTTTTTGTTGTGAAATGCACTTAGAAATTTGATGATTGGTATGGAGCATTTATCTCATTAACATTTTGAGAAAAGTGCTGTACACACACACACACACATAAATCTAATATTTTAAAAGTAAAACAAGTTTCTGCAGATTAAAGATCTCATAATAGCAACATAAGTCATGTAAACTACCAGTTACATCTCTTACCTTTTTTGCCCATTAAAATCAAACAATGTACAAAGAAGGCCTTAAGCTATGGTCCAAATACATTGGGTTTATTATAGACCTGAAGAAATCCTTGGTTAAGCTTTCATGTCATTTCACCTGTAGAGTTAACATGATAGATAGCACACAAAAAGTGCACAAGTATTACACATGGTTGAAGAAAAAAAAGTTGGACTTAAAATATTTTAAAATTTTACTTGTAATTAAAGACATTTGTATAAAGTTGTTACTCTCTACTATCCAAACCATTTTGATTAAGCATCAGTTTTCCTTGTTCATGAATACAGCAAGATATATTTCCATGAAATATGTATATTTCTTGACTTATGTATAAGAATTACTCTGTAATTCTCTCACTAATCCTTCTCTTAATATCCTACTTTTCAAATATGGTATTGCTATCTCTTTAAAGTTTGTTTCCAAGATAGTATTTTGTTTTAGAGAGAAGCCAAGTTCTGCTAAAATGTATTTATGTGGGTTTCAATATCTAAACCCACAGAATCAAATGCTTCAACTAATATTGCATTATTTCTTCTGTAATACAAGAACCTCCCAGAAGTAAGAGCACCTCATTCCACAGAACTTAAAAAAAAATCCAACTGATCACAATAAAATGATGCTATTTCTCTCTCCTATAAATATCATTATAACCTTATTTCTGAAATATAAATGAAGAAAATAAATTATTTTAAAGCAAGATAAGTTTGCTGAGAATAGATCCTTATAATTCAGAATAGCCTGAGCATTAAATCTCCCACTCTAGTGAAGGTTATTATTAAGGATCCAAAGGACTGAGAAAAAAAAAAGGTAACAACTTTATCTTTGGTTCTGCACTCAGTACACCATAGATCTAAATCTTTATAGAATATAACTATAGTATCCAAAAAGGGTTATATAAATTATTGTAAAATGGCTTTCACTGTACTCAGTTTTCTTTCTTCCACTGTCCACTCTGTGATACACATTTATAAATAAAATAAAGCATCTCTTCAAATCTGAGGGTTATATAACTCCTGGGCATTACTGTGGCTATTTCAATCTTTGGCATCTGCACAGCCAATAATCCCAATACGTTCTGATTTTTAGCTGTGACATTCGGATTAAATAAATCATGAAATAAGATTTCTTCTTAACCTTGAGTTGAACTCAGACCTGAAAGGCAGCACAGCATGAGTGAAAAATAACCTTGAACAGTTGGGGTAGGGGGTGGGAAATAACTCAGCAATAAGAGCAGCATAGTTAATGGATTTTTGTCACAAAGCCACAGTGCAAAAATAACAACCCAATACCAATACATAGTCAACTTAAAAATAGTCAACTTAAAAAATAAAGTAATAGTGTTATAAATGGGACATTAAAGTGTCAGTGCTTTTTCAGAAAAAGATCTTCACTGGATCAAATGTCACAGACTTTTATAACAGAGTAAATAGAAAAAAATGTATTGTTCTAGAATAATTGAATTTCCAGTAACTCTCTGCTATTCATTAAAGCAGCAGCACAATTTGTCCAAGGTTTTATGCAAATGTGTATGTAAAAATGTGTATGTAAAAGTAATACTTTTACTTTAAGATATTAACTTTAACCAGTATGAAATAGGAACATCTATGGCTCTAGCAGTGAGAAAGTTTCTGAATTCTATTAAGCGATTATTCTGGTTGGATATTAATGAAAATAAATAATATTGAAAATAATGACAATTAGGAGTATGAATTATTACTTGTTAATCATTAAATTATGTGTATTGATTTTAACTGCTGTTATAGATTTTATGGATTCTGTGTAATCAGTGTTATATAAGTGCTGTTAAATAAGGAAGAAAAAAAGAAGATATAACTGAAAAGTTGCACAGTTGGTAGTTGGTAACAACATTAAGAGGCAGTGCAAATCCATTTAAAACTTTAAGCAGTTAATAGAAAATAAGCTCACACTTATTTATTTAAATATAAGGTTATGTATATTCAAGAAAGGTAAATGTGTTCAATGGTGAATTGTGTATGACTATATGTATAGCTACTTTAACATCCCTATCTATATCAGTTGCCATGAATACCAGCAGATCTTATTATGTCAGAGTTCTATTACCAAATTTTTTAACTCATGCAGCTACATTTCACAAATATTTATTATTATTATATTATATACTATTATATTTATTATATTATTATTTTAGCATTTATTTGCATATTGTGCCTAATATCAATTTAAAAAGATAATAGTTGTTTTCGTAAGTGAGCTTGCCAAGTAGAGTAAGGAAATATGAGGCTCAATAATATATAATATATTTTAATTTACCACCCCTCCACCAAATTCTGCTGGTTTCATTATACTTGACTGCAGCTGGTTTTGTACAAAACATTTTCTAATTAATAAGTTGTGCTAAATGCTACAATGGAAACAAATACATGGCTTAAACAGGCACTTTTTGACTGCTCTGGCATCTTAATGAAGTGAAGTGGCCCAAAGCAATAATATCAATTTCCAGAATAGCTTTAGCTATAAGGCAGCTCAGGTTCAATTACTTATGTAAGCTGCTTAGCTCCTGACATAAGATACAATACTCTTCTTCTTTTGTCATTCCGCCAGCTCATGTTTACTGAAATAATAGCTACCAGTAAATGATATGTATAAATTTGTCCCTACAGATAGCACTTTGTACAAAGTTAGAATGTAATCTAAAAATTTAAGTAGCAGAACTTTTTTGTTAAAAAGCCAACTACTCAGAGAGACAGTTTGGATGGATTTTATACACTAAAATGATATAAATGAATGTCATTATTGCATATGATACCAAAATGAGCATATACTTTCTGACCTTTTGGAGCTATGGTGATAATGAAACCTACTCTTTTCGATATAATCTCACTAATGAGGTATTATGTTGAAAGGCTGGGAGAGGGACATATAAAAGTAGTAATCTCTTATGATAGTCACACTTATAGAATCACTTAGACACCTGAAGAGGCAGAAGTATTTTAAATTACTATAAAGGATTGGAAGTTAACATAATCCTTAATATTCTCCCTTTTAGCACAATAGGAAAGCTACTTGTTGTAAACATGAATTTCATTCTTGAAGAAGTGATGGTTAGGAAGTGGGAAGCACATCATATTTTCAGTATAGTTTTAGGAAACAATTTAAAAAGTAAGGTTATGATATTTAATGATTTGGCTTAAATGGATCAATTAGTAAAAATATTGGCTGGATTAGTCAAAGAAAACTCTCAACAAACATATACAAACATATATTCTAGAATATAGCAAACTATTATAAAGAAGAAAATCCTTTCAACAAGTCACCGGTCAAAGATATTTTAAGAGGTGTTAGGGAAGGTAACATCATTAAGTGGACTGAAGTCCTTTTTAAAAAAGCCCTGTTTAGAGTATATCAGAAATGCATGTACTTGATAAGTCTGAGACATATTTCAAAATATTGGCAATGTACATACAAGTGATGCAGTCAGTTTGCATATATAGTCTTCCACCTCAAATATTTCTTTCATTTCAATAGCCTTTGGTTGCTGCTTTACCATCATCTAAATTTTCCTTCAGGAGACTGATTTTAAGCTAGCTTCTGAGAAAATTAGAATTTTGAATAAATATATTCATATGGGGATTTATTAGGATTAATTTTATATTTTAAGAAATTTTCCCCAGATCAAACTATGTTGAAAGGTAATAGAATTTCTTTGTCCTTTTACCATATGATTCTTCTGTATTCATAGTCCTATCGGGCAATTATCAAGCTTGAACTTATATGATGGGCTGAAAATGATTTACAAGACAGCTTTGCTTTTTGAATTGTGGTTCTAAAAAAAGAATCAAAATCTTTCAACTGAAAGTCAGAGTTACAATGTTCACCATACAGTGTTGGGCTTTACTCCCGAGCACATTAAGTCGTACTTCAGCAGCAGAACAAATGCATTCCATTCAAACAGTTATCTCTGAAACCACAAAGAGCTGCTGCACATCTAAAACAATACTGAGTTAGATGAAACCATACTCTAACAAAATACACAAATGCTGTTTCTGACTGAGTTCCAAGAACTCATTACTCAAAAATTGGCCTGGCTCAGGTTATGACCAAAGATAAGTGAAAAAGAAAGTACTTTTGGATTTTCACATCCACTCCTTTATCTTTCCTGTATTATGAAAAGTAGGAACATTTCAGGGTTGAAAATAATAAGAAAGAGATCACCAGCTGCCAACCGTGATGTTTTTAATGGACAAAGAAGAAAAGAAGTGATTTTCCCCTATCTTTCCAAAATTCCATGAAGGGTTAGGCCCGATAAGCCTTATCAGAAAAGATGCAAGTATTTGAATGGCTTTAGCAATGCAGATTGCAGGTAAAAGGCATTGAATAAAATGTACAAATAGAATAGGGTTTGGAATATGTAAGGAGCACATAGGAAGAGGATTACTTCCGCTTCAACAGACTGACGATTTACTGGACTTTAATGTTAAATTTTTAAACCAAGAATTGTTAAGCAAGTTTTGAACTGCACAGAGCCTAGAATGTATAAGACTGTAATCAGCAATTTGCAATTTGCTTATGTTGTTATAAACTTCAACCAATGTGACCAGTGATCAGGACTATCTGGAAGAACTTTAGAATACTTTTTCTGCATTTTCAGCTTTACTTCTAAATGAAAAACAGTAAAATAGTTCACTGAATATTTACATTTACATCTTATAAAAACCTTGAAGATACAAATGGTTGTTTTTTTTTTGTAACGTTTGGTAAAGTAGAACTTACTTGCTGCAGCAGCAAATTTTTTTTTACATAATATAGGTTTTTTGTGAAAACTTTTAATAAAAGTAAAAAATAATTCTACTTATTTGGGAAGGTTGTGTGTACAAGTTGTGACTTGTTTGCTTCTGGGTTAAAATGATTACAAAACCTTGGTTGCTTAAAAGGGAAATTATAAAAAGTGGAATAATCTATAACTCAGAAACAGTCTGAACTTGATCAACAAGCTTCAACTTGTAACTATATTTATCAGATGTCATCTGAATTTCACTTTCACATATTTGTGCTCATAACTAATTTTCGAACAGGAAAACATATACAGAGTTTACAAACAGGAAATATTCTTTTTCATTCTATGAGATATTTCAAAGCTCAAGAAGGTTCAAAGAAGCAATTTATCTATTATTTTATTTATCTATTGTTTATTTTATTTATTAATGCAGAAGGGGTTTCAAGCAAAGGAAGTTAACTATTCATAACCAGAGCAAGAAACATTTACTTTGCTCTGAACAGGGTTCTTTACATTATTATGAAGCCCAGTTGGATGCTGAATGGCATTGCCAGATGTACTTATAAGGTCTTTATTTCACTGGAGTCAAATTCATAAAGTTTTGCTTAGTGTATTACAAAGGTTTGTTTATTTCCATTCTGTAATTCTGGCATTTCCAAAATATAGGAAATTTAAATGATCAATACAGCCCCGATAAAGACCTATAAAAATATGTCAACCATATGCAACCAACATGGCTTACAAAAAGGATATCTAATCCTAACTATGACTATGAATGAGTGAGTGGTCATAAGCCAAACTTGGGAACATGCATGTAATACTAGATTGTTCTCCAGTAGATGAATGGAAAGTCACTGTATGAATAAGAGGAAACTATTTGGAACAAAGTTAAAAGCACTGTGTTTTAGACAGCAATAAAATTATGCTGCATACATTCCTGGAAAGTTAGAAAAAGAATGCCTGCTTAGTTTGTTTGTTATATTTATGTCCCTAACCCTCCTTTTGTAAAAGACTTTATTTTAATTCATAGAATCTCCTTTCTTCTTTTTTATTCTATGCATTAATGAAAGTTGTCCTGAGAAACAGTATTACCCTGGGAGCTTCAAAGCTGAGGGATGATCTTGCAAAAGAGAATTTTCTAGATTTTTTTTAAAGTCACTTACAGTTTAAGGCAGTTGCTAAAGATCCCATTAGTAATATAATAAAGAATGCAATTGAAATAAATACCAAGAAAGTTGGTATAAACTGAAAGAAATGATGAAAAGGAAATGATAAATGATATATGATTGTGAAAAAAATGTAAGTTTGCAGTTATTGATGGCATAATGTGAGAATTGCTAAAATATGGATAAGATTTGCTTCAACTTGTTTAAGTTATGAGCATATCTGTTTTTAAGGAATAAAATGAAATGTATGAAGCAGCATGTGAAAGTCCAGGATAGAAAGACATGAAGCAAGATAGTGAATGATGTTGATGTAAAATAGATTTACTGAACATATAATTTTTATTATTAGATATTAAAAGTATATGCCACCCAATTCTTTTCTATTTCTTATTTCAAGTCTTTATTTCTCTGTTTTAATATTTCTTATTTCTTTCCTGGTCTCTGACATTATGGATGAAAAATATCAATTAGAGTTGTACATTGGAAATATAGAACCAAAAATGAAAAAGAAAAGCAGATTTCTGCTTAGAATATTTATTTCTGCCAGGGAAGCCAGCAGATAAACCTTCAGCTATAAAATAAGGAATTAAAAAACATCCAACAACATTTATCTTTCAGACAATACATGCTTTGGATACAAATATCTTGACATTCTAGCTACAGTTTAAGATTCTGCCGAATCTTCAGCTTTACTGAAGCATGGTGATTTTAATTACTTGCTGGCTTAGAATACAAATAATCACACTAAGCCTGGCCAGCATATTAGAAATGTCTGGATTTTGGTATAACGAAATGTTAAATATATAACATTCAAATTATTAAGTATGTTGTGTTCATACAAAGACATCATGATAACAATGGAATTAATATCCTTCTAAAAACGTGGGGAGAGAATGAAACTTTAATTCTTTCATTATGTACATGCTACTTTTTACATTGTGGCAATTTTACATTGTGGCAACCAAAACTGGATGCAGTATTCCAAGTGTGGTCTTACCAAGGTATTATATGTATTATAAAGTGGTATTAACACGTGATCTTGTTTCTATCCCTCTGTTAATGCAGCTTAGGACTGTGTTGGTTTTTTTGACTTCTGCTGGCTCATATTTAAATGAATGTTCACTAGGCTTCAAGATCCCTCTCGCAGTTACTACTATTGAACCAGATGCCACATATTCTATATCTTTCCTTTTGGTTTTTAAATTACAGAACTTTTTACTATGTATTCTATATTGCATTTTGCATTATATACTGTATCTTTTCAGACTAGGGCTTAGGTCAGGCGTGCAATTCAACCTGTGTACCAGTGTACCAATTTGGTGAGCATGTGCAAAGCATGCGCAGAACATTTGCTACTGACCTTCTCCAGCTAACTTTAAACAGCTGATGCATGAATCAGCTGAGCTTGAAAACCAGGATATAAAGCAAGACTAGAGCTGAGGTGGGCAGGTGGGCCCAAAAGCTGATTGTCAGAGCAAACTTGTTCACTCACAGCTGATCCTGAGAGCTACCAGTTCACCCCAGAGGTGGCATTCAGCAGGTTCTGACCAGTTCTGGAGAACTGGCAGCGGAAATTTTGAGTAGTTCGAAGAACCAGCAAATACCACCTCTGACTGGAAATTTTACAGTATCTTTCCCCTGCCATGCCCACCAAGCGCACAGAACCAGTAGTAAAAAAATTTGAATCCCACCACCATTTCACCCAAACCAGTAGAATCCCACCCCTGCCTTAGGTGCAATTCCAACATACCTGAAGCACCATTTGATACTTCAGCATTGATCGGCATTAAAAAAAATTACCATTAGTCAATTGCACAAACTGCAACGATACCTTTAATATTATTAAACAACAACTATCTATCATAGCTCTTTGGGAAGGGCTTAAAATGATTCAAAAGACAGAAAAAAATGCCAAATTTAATTTAAATATCCAGCTGACAGCCAACCGAACATAATTTCAATCAATTTCTATTTTTTCCCTCTCTTTCTCTTCAAGACAAAGCCTCAGCTAAAAATAATAGATATATAGTTTTAGTGCATGTCAAATTTTACTGAAATTAGAAAATAAGTACTAAATATCTATAGAACTTAGTCTGTTTGGTTCAGTGATCATATATTTGACATTTATGTATGATTATGGCAAACACTGTAATTTATCATTTTTTGACACCTGATAATCAGTTCTTTATTTCTGTTACTATTTCTTCATTTCAATGTTACATAGAAGACCACTAAATCATTAACATTTAGAAGTGTGAGGTACAATCTATTAGATAGAAGTAAATCCAGGTTGGAAACCTTTTAGCATTGGTGGATAATCTGAAAGTTATACAATAAGGATATTCATGAAGAGCAGTGCAATATGTAATATATTATACTTCTTATTTGGGGTAAGCTACAGGTGGCACAGACTGAAAGAAAATTGATATATGATGTATCTGATTTTTTTTATGTGGTAGAGATGCTTAAATACTATTGACCTTAAGGCAGGGACAGGAACTCTGTGACAGTCCATAAATTGAAGCATCTTGAGATGCCTGGACCTACCAGAGCAATATTTGAAAATCCATGGGTGTACCCACTCCTGCTATAAGGGCAAAACATCTTACATTTGTTCACTCATGTCAGTCAAGGTTATACTGCTAGTGCTCAAGAATAAACAGGGAAATATAATTCAGCAAATATCTTTTGAAAAGCAAATATCTTGTGAATATAACTTGGCTTCCATAATTGCTTCTCTGGGTACTAAACAAAAATTGCAGTAAATGAAAATTTTCCTATAGAATGTGCTGTTGGTAAGGTAATGCACAACATGAGATCTGAATGTAATTACAGATGCCCGTATTATGCTGGCAATAACTGTGAATTATAATGAGTATGTGTGATAGCATAGTTGTTATCCCTGGTAGTCAAAAGAGTGATTGCTGAATTGATTCCCTTTATTTTGAAAATGTAACAATTATTTTTTTTAAAAAAACTATACATTTTTTAAAAATCCAATAGCATATCTGCATCTAGATTTAGCCTATATACATGTAGATTTCTGTGCTTGCTAGATTACATGCTCTTTTTCATGCAAAGTTATCTTCTACTTGGGGATTGGCTACCCTTCACCTCAAATTGAGTATTTCTTAAATAGCTTTCTATAATGGATTCCAATCCTTTGTATGCCAATATATTGAACTGTGGCATAAGAATGCTTGATTTTTACTTTAGCTCTGGCAGAATGAAAAAGAGCAGCGGGAGAATGGCTACGCCTTGGCCAGCAGCCTCATGGAAATGGGATTAAAAGTGGTTTATCAGCTTTTCCAGTGACATTGTAAATACTTCAAGAAATGTCTATTATCTTATTGAGATAATGAAAAAAACAAAACTGTTTCCCAAAATATGCATTTTTTGTTACTGCTCTTATTCAAATGGAAAACATAATGCAAAATGCATAATTAAAGAATATAATGCAAAATACCCAGAAATGTTCCAGATGACATAAGATGGAAAAGGCTTCTCTGCAAGTGGAGCACAAACTACACCTTGCGATTACTTTGGCAAAGGGTGGAGAAGCAATGGAGGAAAGATATCATTGGTTGTGCCCTCCAAAAATGACTTTTGGCCCATTCTAGTCATTAAGTATTCAGGGATCCTGGATAAGTCCTAAGATACATAAAGCTAAGAAAATCAAATGAAAATAAATAAAAAATCAGAATGCATTTGAAAGCTGCTTAATGAAAAGTGTAGATGGACCCTTCTTAAACTTGTGGGTATTAAAAATATCCTTGAAAATGGTATCTGTGATTTCCATAAGTACATCTCAAGAACATTTGAATATTTATTGGACTATAAGATCTCTCACAGGGTTTTAAACATTCATTTGGTAATAAATAATGATCCACTGATTGCCAGGCCAATTTACAAAGATTATATACTATAGTAGAATGTCAGCCAGCATTATTTTGTTGGGAAAAGATGCATGCCATTTGAATATGGTTATATCTCAGCCTATTTAAGTATGGCAAAGTACCAACCACAGCAATGGTCATTTATTATGAAGAAGTAAAAATAATTAGAATTGGAATGAGACCATATTCAGCCTATTAAATGAATGCCTTTTCCTAAACAAACAGTATTGACTGACTGATTAATTACTTATAATTATGGTCACTGAGTTTTTTATAGGTTCCCCAAACAAATGCTGGATTATTATCTTTGTATCAAGTCTATTTCACATCCTCAACCTGGGCACTTTCCAAATATTTGGACATTAACATGCCATTAGATCAGGATGATCCCTGAGGTGGCAGGCTTGATGCTTCCTAAAGTATTAGGCTTGTCAAAAAAATAAGAAGCAGCAGGAAATTCAATTTGCTATTACATCAACAAGTACTGGCCTTGTCAGTCAACCATAGAAAATAATACAATATACAGTATTTGATATTCCAGTCCCTGTGTCAACTCATGAAGCTTCCCCGACCCACTCCTGAGTTGTCATAGGCAGGAAGATGGGAAACCATGCCTCACAGCTGCACCAAGGAATTTACTCCTCAATCATAACATGATGCAGTTTGTCTGAGCAAGTCAAAGCCATCTCCAATGGATATCAGCAATGCCTGGAGAGAGTGACTTACAACCCAGGAAATTACCTCGTTGGGGAATGTGATGGATGACACATTTTGGGGGAGGGAGAAACAGGCAAGGCACAAAAGGGGTGAATTCAGAGTTGGCGTTATCTAGGTAATGGTGCCCCTAATAAAAGACTGGATTTTTATTGCCAGGTGGCTTGAATTCTTTAATTGGGCTAGGGCACTGGTTGGAACCCTGACAGCCTGATTGCTTCCAAATGGTAAGAAAGTGTTAGCTTTCTTTAATGGAGTTACAGACATGGCCTAAAATAGGAGATGAGTTCCAAAGCCCAATAGTAGTTTTATCAATTTTGACAAGGGGACCAAGATACATTAATTAGAACATTTTGACATTGAATAATCTATTATTATGTAGATTCCTTATCTTCCCTAGAAAATAAAGATAGATATTAACTTACCTCTCTCAAAGGAAAAAAAATCTGTGTCGTATAGTCAGATCCTCCAAAGTTGTCCATTGTAGTAAAACTTAAAGCTAAGCTTATTTTTATTAAGTATAAAATGGATACATTTGTGATACTTCAATTTTGTAGTAGTAGATTTCTAATTTTTATTGATTTTTTTACGTATTTAGATTTTATGCAGTATAGAGGGCTCATAAACACTTTTCACAATTTCTAAAGAAATAGCAGGGTGGTAATGGTAAAAAGGATTCAAGCAATAGGATGGGTGGGAAAGCAACAATTTAAATAGCTTGTTCCTACAATATGATTAGAAAACCAATTTTCACAGCAGTAGCCTATGAGAGGTAAAACATTCCCAATAGGGAGGGGGGGAAACATATTTTCAGAGTGATTTTGTTGAAATGAGACCATATTTATTCATGATCATAGGACCTTGACAGAAAAAAAAATAGTTTCAAAACTCTTCTTTCTTTGCCAGTTCATCTTCTTAAAATTTCTAAACAAATTATCAATAAGCATCTCTAGGCAACCTGAAGGGTTTGTATAACTCCAGGCAGGGAATTACTTGCAATGATTGGATGTACAATTGATTCACAAAAGACAGTGGTGCTTCAGTATTCTCACAGTGCCCTTTTATACCCTTTTAGCTGCATCCATTTTTCAGTAACTAAATAGCTGAATGTTTACACATGGAAAAAAGAAATTCTACGAAATCTCTTTCACAGGCAGAATGTCAGAGGATATATTTAGCATATTGCATATTTATCATAGTTGGTATGGAACAGGCCTATTTTACTAGAACGGTTCCTGGTTAATTGTAAAACTACTGTGTTAATATCAGTGGTGAGATTCAAATTCTTTTACTACCGGTTCTGTGGGGTGGCTTGGTGGCCGTGGCAGGGGAAGGATACTGTAAAATCTCCAGTGGTGGTATTTGCCAGTTCTCTGAACTACTCAAAATTTCCGCTACCGCTTCTCCAGAATTGATCAGAATCTGCTGAATACCACCTCTGATTAATATCCAGAAACAAATGTTGCGTAGTCTCTATGCTTGGTGAATTATACATAAATCTCATTGCCTTCCTTCATCCACTCAAACTTGGTATACAAGAAGGGCTAGAAAATCTCATTCAATTCTAAGTACAGAATATTCCTACCAGTGGTGGGATCTAAAATTTTTTACTACCAGTTCTGTGGGTGTGGCTCGGTGGACATGGCAGGGAAAGGACACTGTAAAATCTCCAGTCAGAGGTGGTATCTGGACTACTCAAAATTTCCACTAACAGTTCTCCAGAACTGGTTAGAAGTTGTTGAATATGACCTCTGATTCCTACCTATGCATTCATCTGCTCCCACAGAGATGAAGCATTCTCAGAGCTGTCGTTTATAACTCAACTGACAGTCAAGAATAAGACATTTATTTAAGTATATTTTGTATATAAAATGTCAGGTTTAAAAAGTTACAGCTAAATTGTAACAAACACTTTAAGCTTGAGATTGACATGAATGGTCATCCTGCCATGTTTAGGGGAAAAATCATTATTTTAAATTTTCTACATCAATTAAAATGTGTTGCGTTCTATTCTTCGTAAAATTATAAAAGTGTGCAAGAGAATGTAATTTTAAATGCAGAATAATGGCGGAATAAAATATAAACTGCTGTATCTCAATAGCAATAGTTGTTTAAACAATGAAAGCAGTCATGATTGCAACATTCTGTTGATTAGCTCCTTTCTAAAATATAACTATATCATTAGGAATGCATTATAATAAATTGAACAAATACGGATTTGGACAAAAAATTAGAAACAAGCTCTACATAGGCAAAATATACTTTTGATCAGTTTGGAAGAATGAAATGATGTTTTTAAAAAAACTATAATTTCCAGTGGAGATTTGTTGTATTTCTATGCTCAAAAGTGAAGGATTTACAAATATCTAAAATAGATGGTAAGACTGCTGGAATTGGAGATGAAATGGATAGGCTTGATGGAAGAAGAAAAGACTTTGATAAATTTTATATCTATTTGAAAACCATTTTTGGTTTTCTAAGAGATGAAAAAAAATGAGAAGTTGATTTGGGGATTTGAGGATTATGTGGGTTTATAGAAATAAAGTAGATATATTTCAGTTTCTGAGTAAGAGTGATTTTTTTTAACTTATATCTGTATCAAATAAAGTTAGAAGTCATTCTTTTTCATTTTCTTTCTTTTCCTTCTTTCTTTCTTTCATTTTCACTTTTTTCTTTTCTGAGTTTTCTTCTTTCAGATATTTTTTTTATATTTATACACAGGGGTGGGATTCAAAAATCCCAGCAAATGGTTCGCTGCTGGATGGGTATGGCCATGGTAGGCATGGCCTACTGGAACTCCTGGAAGTGTGTTTTTCACCTCTCCAAGGGTCTGGACACCTTCCCTGGGCCTCAGGGACTTCAAAAATGGTCACCCCGGGCTCTGGAGGCCCACCAGAAGCCAGAAACAGGTCCGTTTTACAACTTCCAGTTTTTCCAGGAGGGGCGTTTTTCCTCTTCCCAAGGATCCAGAGGCCTGCTCCAGGCCTTTAGTGGCAAAAACACCCTCCCCTGGGTTCTGGAGGCCCATTAGAAGCCGGAAGCAGGCCCCCTTTCCCCCCTCCCGGAGCTTCTATGTAGACCCTGCACTTACCTGCATGGAAAATGGGCCACGTGGAGACTCCTGCGTGGGGCGGGGTGGGATGGGTGGGACCAGTCAGTCAATTGAAATACCAGTTCGGTGAATCAGATGGAAATTTAACACCCAGTTTGCTCAAACCAGTCCGAACTGGTAGAATCCCATCCCTGTTTATACATATGTAAAGTGTGCAATGCAGTGGCACTGTACTATCTACAAAGCATTCATGCCTTTTGAATAATTATTGCAGTGCTATGCTATTATGTTTCTGACCTGCTACCCTTTATGTTTTATAACAAGGATTACATTGCCTTCAATAATGATTATACATCCTGCTGCTCTTATTTTACGCATGCAATACTAGTTGCTGGCATGAAAATTTTTGTCCATAAGCTCAAAGCTCATCTATTAACCTTTTCTCTCAGTAACACACTTCGTCTTTGTATGTGCCGCCCATAATTGATCTGAATGCTTGATGTTGCATCTTAACAATTTTCTTGCTCAATCACTTTCTATGTGATACAGTAGTCAGCCTCAAGTAGAAATTAAAGTACAATTGCATGTGAAATATTCTTCTTTCCCCCACTCTTGCATTGAAGATTTAATTCTGAGCTGAAGGTTTCCAGATGAAAAATATTGGCTCAATTTTGTGGAATGGAGATATAGGTGCAAAGTTTGACACCATCAGATCTTCTGCCAGAGGCTGATGTTACAATTTTCCTTTACAAAAAAACCCACCTCCATGTTTTGTTACCACAACATAATTTAGCAGCAATCTTATAGAAATTTCTAGGGACTTCAGCTAAAATAGAAATACAATAATGAAAAATAATGTTTGCATAATAATGTTCCAATATATTTGCATTATATATGTTTTTATATCAAATACATGTTTTCTATCAGCATGAGCAATTACTATTTTGGAATCTCTAGGGTGGTGTAAGTTGTGTGGTCTTCAGCTTCCAGAAGGCCTCAGCCAAATATGCCAATGCACTCTGGGAACTGAAGTCCACCCATTTTAAAGTTGTTGAGATTGAAAACACTGTTCTAGGGAACGGAGCCAACTAGGTTTGGGGCTATAGGTCAAAGAATCTGAAAACAAACAGCTGCTGTATGATCTCAGTGCTTGCCTGGAATAAAAAGCAGAGGCCAGCTATCCAATGTGGAAACAAATGAATAAAAAGTTTCTGTCCTGAATAACAACAACAACAAAGTTTGTGCAAAACCTCCAAGTTTATCCATGATTTATGCATGTGATTTATTGGTTTAATGTAAGTTCAAAATAATTCTTATTACTGAAAGACAAAAAAACCTTTTCATAATGGCAAAGACTATCACCCAGTGGTTACTGAAGCTGTTTCAGACATGTTTAGACATCATTTGCTGAAAGATGTCATAAACAACCCTACTTCTTTCAGCTTACAAAGCTGCAGTTAGCAGCCTTTAAATAGAATTTTTTCAACAGAGGACCACCATTGTAAAACAATAAAAAAGGGTATTTATTAGACAAAGTATACTCTTGAAGTCTTTGTATTCCCAAAATATACTCTTGAAGTCTTCGTATTCTCAAGACTTCAATTCTCAAAATTCCTCAGGCAGATGCATTGCTAAAAATTCTAAAAGTTGAAGTTCACACTTCTTCTAAGAGCAAATGTCTAAGACAGCTTCCACACCTTAGACACACTCATAGAGACTCTACTTTTTAGGCAACCAAGACTGTTTCTGAAGTAGGTCCAGCTTTTTAAATGCATTTGCAATGAACATTATTTAAGCTTCTGCGTACATATATGCCATTAATAAATGGCAAATGCCATTGCTGAAATTTTGAAGGTGCATATTTCACATCAATAGGCCTGTGAAAGCCTTTTGCTATCCATGGCTCCCTCCTAAGGATAAACTGACTACTGGAGACATAGCATATGTTCTCACAAAGTTCCAGTAGGAACCTTTTGTGAGAAAAAAAACTGCTGAACTTACAAAAAAGATAGTAAAGGGTACAAAATAAATTTAATAATAATAATTTAATAATAAGTCTGTGAAAAAAGAAGTCTGGCTAATCAAGATGGATCTAGAGAGGGTTAGTTTGTTGTTTCTAGGAGAGCTCAGATGCAATGGATTTTGTGGGAAGCTGAGAAGATAGAAATCACATCCTGACAATGTGATTGAGAGAATGAAAACCAATGCAATTATTCCTTACTTTTCTCTAAAAAGGAATAGAATACAGGAATAACAATTCATATTTAGGCAACACCTAGGCTACCTGTAATAAGAACACTGTTCTATAACAGGAAGATTAGCTTGCTAGTAAGAAAAAAAATAACTTAAAATGCCTATGAAGTTGCTTCTGTCTCAGCAGCTTCTGGTTGCTTTATTTTTGCTGTTATATGTACCCAAAAGGAGACATAATGAGAAACTGTAAAAGACCAAAGTAATGTGTAGTTTTCTTTACTGCATAAAAAGAGCAAAAAATAAAAATCACAAACAGTATCAGATGTGTAGTATCTTAGATCAATGTCTCAGGAATTCACAAAGTCTGTGTTATCTCTTGAGAAAAAATTAACTTCACTGATTTATTTTTTTCCTTTGTTTTTCCACCAGTTGTGTTTCATATGTATTGGCACAGAGGTAGCTGTGAGTTATGCGATTTATATTCTCAACACATCTGATTGGGAAAAATTCTTTTATATATTCTTTAAATCATGTAAAAACATGTCATAATGTTACATTAGTCCTATTTGCAGTTGTCATCAAGAACAAAGAAGAAAGCAGATTAATGTCCATCTGAAATTAACTGCCTGACAGTTCTGTTCTTAACCTTTATTGCACAAGTGAAACACAAAGAGAACTGATGAAAAAATGGATCCTAAAACTGGGTTAAATCAATTCTAAAGTTCATTGTTCTCATATCTTTCTGAATTCAGCACAAATGGATAGAAAGGGATTACTATATAAATAATTTTAGCTAACTGCAGACATTGGTTTTATCATTCCTACATAATCTTTTCCAAATCTTGGAAAGAATTGTTGGCAAAGATCGGAAAAGTGCTAAGGTCAATAAGATATTCTAAATATTCTGAAAATATTTGAAAATACAAAAAGGGAATTCTCCAGAGAACTGAGTTTCTACGATTGGGCAAATTCATATGCAAATATGAACTTCACCTTTATTAACAATATTATTAATACTCTTTTCCATAAGTTTGTAGTTTATCAGATTTAATGGTGAATAAATGCAGAATATTATAATATAATATAAGAAATAAGTTACAGAATATTAATGACTCCACTTGCTAAAACTCTTCTGCTGGTAAAAGAGGAAGGTAATGGAGAACAATTCTCCTAAATAAAGCATTATAAAATTATTAAGATATCATGAACAAATTGTTCAGTACAAGTTATGAGCACTGAGGCAGGCATGTGCTGGAAAAATAGGCAAGAGGTATTGGGCAATCATAATCTGTTTTTAGCTCTTAATCACAAGAACACAATGAGATAGTCCATTATGTTTCTAGAGCTCAGAAAAATTATAACTTATATGAAAAAGACAGATGTGATTTAGAAGTGGTGAATTTTAAGTAACACAAATAGAAGGAACATAGAAAAATATAGCCAAGAAAGATGCAATATAAAGTATGTGACTGCTTTATTTATTAGGGGGAAAAGAAAGTGCTTTTTTCTTTCCTAAAATAACCAAAAAATATTAAGAATTCTACATCTTGAAATAAGAAAATGCTGAGAAGTAGAATCTGTAATAACTGCTGTATTGATAAATATAATCATGAAATCAAGCTGATTCCAAAGAACAGATAACAAACTGCTAATTCAGAAATAGATTTAGAGTATGTCATAAAAGCATATAAGATTTTTTTTTCAAGTTTCTATTTACACAAAGATCAAAATATACTCTTTTACAATTCAATTGCAATTCTAAATTGCAATAGAAGAAAATATATGTAACTCAGGATCGAACTGTGGAGTCCTTGGTACTCTGAATTTGGTTGCTCACTTGCATATTTGTTGTTTTGTATGACAACAAATAGCTGTAATAGACAATTGGTTGTTTCTGAGATATTTTTGATAGATGACAATGTCAATTTTTCATAGCTTGTGTTGATTGTGCTATAGTTGGTTGAGCTGTCTGGCATAGGTGTCCATTTTGTTAGAAGATCAATAGTCCTTTTTTGTTGTTCTGGTTGCTGTGGTACATTTTGTGTTTATCTGAATATTGTTTTTATATGGATCTTATTATGAGAGATTGAGTTATGGCTTTGGTAGTGGATCATTTAGTCTGGGTGGTTTGTTCTTGTTTTTTATAGACTTGTTTTTCTAATTTGCCATTGTTTTCTCTGTTAAAGAAGGTATCCAGGAAGGAAGGTGTATTATTGTTTTCTTCTTTCCTTGTGAATTTTTTTCTTTCAAGATGTTGTGTTTCAATTTCCTGTGTCTTCTTTAGTTCTTCTTTTTTGCTCTAGTCTAGATATTGGATTCATACTTTTGGTAGTACATGAAGGAGTATTATAGGTTTTAGATGCTGCATTTCAGTCTCTGGTATGATTTCTGAGAGTGGCCTCCCATGGGTGTTCCTCTGATTTGTTAGTTTATTTGTCCATCAAACAGAATATAGATAGTGAGGCAAAGGTTGTTATTGTCCATGATTCTAGGTATTTCAATCTGAATCTATTTGGTTAGATTAAGTGTATTTTTGCCAGGGATTATTTTGCTTGTTCTGGATCCACAGGCATTAATTTCTAGCCAAACAATTCTAAACAATTTAGATAGAAATAGGGCTTATTGGGCTTATTCTTATTGGACTTATTCTGCTAGTGGCAATCCTATGAGCATTACAAAAGTCTTGTTTCTTTGCAGCTGCCCCTATAGGGGATCTGTACAGCATTAAACCAGTGTAAGATGGCAGGTTTTGTTAAAAAAAGAAAAGACTGCAAGAAATCCTTTCAGTGTTTAAAAAGGCTACTTTGTTTTTGCAAATGGCGGCTGTGTGGGAGCAATAGGAAATTGTTGCTTGGGGGAGGAGGGTCAGCACCAACTCATGCTTACAAGTTTGTTTATTCTCACAGTACCTCAGCAATTAGCATTTAGCAGCTGTTGTTTTCCTTTCATTGGAAAGCTAGATCTGTCATTTCTGCCTCTGAGAGAATGCATCCAAAACAGGAACCAGCAGTGGGCAAGGAATAGCTATTGAACAAATAAGACCATACATAATAGTCCGCCTGTTGGCTGCTGTTTGACTTTTTGTGTGTTACCTAACTGTTCTGCATAATTGAAGCACAGGATTATTATTAAACTGGAACGTCTCAGTAGAGATTGAAATGTATTTTATGCCATTTGTATCAAACACAGTGAAGTAAAATAAAGTATCAGTGTTAGAACTATCCACTGAACAGGGGCTCCCTACAGAAACAGAGCCATGAGTTTAAAAGATACTGAGTGGGATTATGCTCAAGTTTACAAGTTTGTCAATACTATAACTTTTATGGATATTCTAAATTTTGAAGTTTCTAAAGTCTGAATCACCCTTACAAGCATTGCAGTCTCCATCTATTAGACTATGATAAATTGTGCATCTTTCCTGAGTAACTCAATTTTATTGAGAACTGTATCAGTTTTGTGTTTGACCTCAGGTGGCAGGACTAGGTGTGGTCATAGTGGCTGTGGCCAGCTTGACAGCACTGGTGGCCCGAGTTCTCTTCCAGCAAAAATGGGCTCCAAACTCTGTTACTGGCTGTGATTGCCTCTTACAACCTTCTGCCAGTGAAAACAGAACTCAGGAGGGCCAAGTGTGGCATTCCCGACTTGGTTTTCACTGGCAGAGGCACTGCGGGCCAGTCCCTCGCTGTTTCCAGGGTGACTCCATGGGCCAGATCTAAGCACCCCATGGGCTGGATCCAGCCCACAGGCCATGAGTTTAACAGACCTGGTTTAAATTAATTTCTTTTTCAGTAATTTATTCTTGTTGATTTGTATCAACAACAAAACACAGTCCCTTTTTCCTGTGGATACTAAACAAGTTGCCATTCTTTATTGCTTGGAATTTGTTTTCAATCAATGCTTTGCAGAAATAATCTGTGCAGGAGAGAAGAAAAAGAAAATAGCAAAGGAAAGGAAGAACAAAGTTCATATGAAGACAGTGCCTGTGGCTGAGATGTAAGTACCTGTAGAAGCTAGTACACAATATATAAACTTAATGATATCATATGAATCTTTTGAAGTCTAAGTCACCAGGCCAAAAAAAAGCACTGCATTTGTTTTATAGGATTATTATTGCTGCTATAGCTAAATGCTTTTAAAGCATTTATAGTTTTTCCAAGAACAAATCACTACTCGTTCCATTCCTTTGGAATTGTATTTAGATGGCTCACTGAAATATTCATAATCCATTTTTTCAATATAGGGGAGAAACAAACTACAACTCTTGATTAGTTTATGTTTAGCCACAATAATTTTAATATCTTTGGGCTTCTGGTCCAAGTACACACAGGACTTGGATAGACACTGTATTTAAAGATGACCATAGTAAAATAGTTCATCATCTGGAAAATATAAAGGCAAACCCATATTTCTACTGGCCCAAGACTAGTCAATTCTGATTTTTTTCTTGTTCGTAGAGAGAGGTTGGTATTTGTTTCAAAAGAAGGAATCAGCCTATGTGTTTTACTGTGCAATTTTTTAAAAAGAAACTTGTAAGCTTCCTTTGCATAATACGAATGAAAACCTTAATACTTTTTATAACTAGTTTTGTAAAGCAATAAGTCCAGACAATACAAATCTATGATAGCTATCCTACTTGCCAAGCTAAACGGATTTGCGAGACTGCATAAATTGTGTGTGTTCAGAAACCCAAAATATTAAGTTATTGTGGCCAAACATAAACTAGTTAAGAGTTATAGTTTGTTTTCTCCACTATATTGAAAAAGAATTATGAATATTTCCAGCACATCATGTAAGTACAGTGACTTCAAGTGGAATGGATTTGCTTTTAACCAATATCTACTCAGAATCCAGGCTTTGGCAAGATATGTTAGCATTTTTAATGGTCTTGGATAAATAGTTGGTAATAAGAGTTGATAGTTACAGAGGCTCAGCTGAATGATTGAAATCAGCGGTGGGATTCAATTTTTTTTTACTACCGGTTCTGTGGGCATGGTTGGTGGGTGTGGCAGGGGAAGGATACTGTAAAATCTCTAGTCAGAGGTGGTATTATGCCGGTTCTTCGAACTACTTAAAATTTCCACTATCAGTTCTCCAGAACTGGCTGGAACCTGTTGAATACCACCTTTGACTGAAATGTGAAAATTACCAGACTAAGAGAAAGAATACTCATTAACTTCTGGAAAAAGAAAAACATGCTGAAAAGAAGATCCAGACTTTGATTTTTAATATTCCAAACATTCTGAAACTTAAAGTTAAATGAGTCCTCTAAGATATTAGTAACAACAAAACCTATTGATGAAATATTACCTAAAATGTTTAAAATCCTGCAAAATGATGCAGTTAAAGTGCTACCTATGGATTGTAACAAGGTATAACAATGACAGTGATGGTCAAGGCACTAGAAAATACCAAGTAGTATTCAACATTTTTAAAATGCTAAAGAATGCTCAAAATTCTGAATAATTGTACCTAATTTAGTAGGATAATTAGTAATTAGTTAATAGACTAATACAATATATTACAAGAAAGCTGCCAGATGTGCATGCTAAATTCAAGAGGCAGGGGCCCTTGAAATCTCACTGCTTCCTACTTTCCAAAGGCAGTTTCTCTGTAGTAGAATGGCTGAATGGTTCAAATTTGAGAAAGGATTGTGGAAAAGTTGTCTAGTGTCATCTTCTTTAATTTATCTCAAGATATGTTATTATAAATACTGAACTAGAAGAAAGAGAGAGAGAGAGAGAGAGAGAGAGAGAGAGAAGAAAGAATGAAAGAGAGTGAGAGAGAGAAAGAGAGAGAAAGAAACTGAAATGAAAATTCATGGGATAAAAATTAACTTCTTCAAACATGATAATGATATACCTCTGATGGATGGAAGTAAGAGACCTTTGTTGGAAGTGCGCTGTAATAATGACAAACTTGCATTCAGTTGTATCTTCTTGCTTGTCATGGATCTAGTCTTTATGAAGACACTGAACAAAGTCTGTGTTGGTTTGCTTTGCTTTAGGTTTTCTGACAATGAGAATAGAAATAGTTTGGTTCTTATAAAAAAGCTATTTATAGGAAATAGAATGAAAGGTTACAGATGTTGAGTAACAGAAATAGTTTTAAAATTCATCAGAAAAGAGTCTGGAAAAAATAAAAGGGGAGAACTGGAATAGAGATGATGAATATAACTAAGGCTAATATAGCTCTGACTCTTGAAATTATTTGGTATTAATAAAGAACAACATAGGCTAGTAAAACTGAATTGAATTTGGGCAGATTTTAATTGGTTGAAGGTTTGCTGTTTCTGGGAAAAATATAAAAAGGTTGCTGAACAAAATTTTTGGGCATGACCTAGAGAAAAGTGCCGAAGATCCAAAGATCAGGAGTGGTCTACCAATGCAAAATGCTATTGGCAGAGCCAAGGTTTCATTAGCCAGAAGAAAACCTGCAGCTAGCCTAGTTCATTCAGAGAGAATATTGTTACCAATCTCTATAAACCCTTCCTGAACTCTAAACTTAGTAAATATGTAGGTGTGGAAATAGGATAGTGAACATAAAAGTTAAACTTACATTATAGGTTGCAAAGATTAGAGAAGATTTAGATATCTCTACCCTGAGTACAAAAAAAAAAAAGAGTAGGGTTACAGGCAGGGTTACAGGCAGAAATAGAAAAAGACGACCTGTTAAAGAATGTAATTGGAAACTAAAGCTGAACAAAAATGTCTTGCTTGTTTTAATTTTTGTTTGGTGGAATGTTATGCACTGAATTTTATCAAATTCTGTGAATCCAGAGGTCACTTCAATCACAAAATGGTAAGATCAATCAAACAGAATTTGATTGATATCACAGTGCGATTATTCTCTTAGCTTACAAGACTATGAAACCCTGAAGTAAAAAAGAAAGACCCTGTACTTATACTTTTAAAGTACTTAATAGATGTGCTAGTTAACAGGAGTTAATAGAAGTGTTGATATCTTTATCCATGAAGGGTTGGAGCTGATGTTGTCCCTTCTGTATCTTGCCAGATTAATATTAAATGAAATGTGTTGTGAAATGTGTTGTGAAACATTGTGAAATGTGAAAGTTGCCATATAAGAACAGTAAATATCTCAATACTAGATGAAGTAAAAACAGTGTGCTCACTGGATGCAATAATCATGTAGCTAACATTTAAATATTTTGAGTCCATTTTGCAAAGAGAAGAGTTATTGTAGAAGATTTTGATATTTGGAACTGATTTAATGAATAGGCCAACAGAAGATATAGTGAATAGATACCATCTCTGATGATATAAGTGTGACCTTGAAAGAAGCAGAGAAGGCCTCAGAAAAGCAGTTATTGTCTTGTCAAAATTATGACTAGTGGGTCACAAAGAATCAGAAGTAATTGAGAAACGCTAAATTGAATTTATGGAATGTTCATGTTCGATTTAATTCCTTTCTCTTGAAAATTTCCTAGAAGCTTCTCCTAAGTTGCATTTTTAAATCTATTGACACAGGTATCTTCATATCTTCCATTTTAGAAATTTGTGCATCAGTCTGTGAATTTGCCTATGAATTTGCCTATAGGTTTATAAAACTATTTGGAGTGCAAGTGCATATATTTGGCAACACACTCTGTTTCTTAATTAACAAGCTCCTAAGCATTATGTCCAGGACAGAATGTAATATTCTCTCCCTCAATGTTTTATCATGTATTTATGTACAGGGTCATGTGCAACTTCCCACTTAATTTGGTTTTTGGATTTCAATTTCAGTTTGAGTTCAGCTCCTGTTGCCTTCATTAGCATGTTCATATAATTTTGCACACAGAAATACAATGCCAATTGAAGTTGTCAGTAGTTGAGGAGAGAGAGAGAGGGAGGGAGGGAGAGGGAGAGGGGAGAGAGCTTGTCATATTTTGAGGGGGGGTTCTCTTCTTTGAACTAATCTACAGCTCTTTCTCATGCATTAATTAGATTCAACTCTGCTTTTTAAAATTATTTTTAAATGAAAACAAGTTAAGTCAACTGCTGTCAGGATGTTTAGGTTTTTATGATTCCTCATGAACATTTTATTTGATTCTAAATTTGCTTTCTTTCCTTATTCCATCAATGAGGATTGTCTAATAGCTTTGTTTAAGGTGCTCAGGTCCATGTTAATGAAGAGCCTGAATGTAGATCTCTCATCTAATGGCCAGTTTAGATAACATTTTACTGATAATGTCATTCAGATTTTCCAGAATCTTGACTCCTCATGAGCAGAGACAGTGTGATAGCAGGAATAACATCTGATCACGTTATCCAGAACATGAACAAACAAGTGGATAAGATACTTTCTAAGATAAACAGCAGGTGTGACTCAGACCTTTTCTGCCTACATTAGTTAAGCAAAGTGGCCTGGATAACTGGGTTAGAATAGTTGTAATAAAATTTCTGGTGATGAGGTCTTGCTGTTGCAGAGTGAAGAGGACTAGCTCTGTCCTTTAATTCTGATTTTTCCATGATCGGGGACCCCTTGAAGACACAGGAAGCTTTGAAAGCAACGCGAAGCAGAGGGGGCACCAAGGTTCTGGTGGAGAGGGAGCCAGCCTCCCACTGCACTGGAGGATTTCCTTGATCCCAGTGTAGAGAGTGTCCTGCCTTGTCATTTTGACATGGCAGACTCGAAACCGTGACTAGTCACAATTGAAGAGGAAGGAACAACTGTGAAAAATGGACTGTGACATTTTGGAAAGAATCCCATATTGCAATAGACTAGATTGAACTTTTAAAGTGAGCAATTTCCAGAGATTTTCAGCAGAGGAGGAAGTTCTAAGGAGAGGGTTTTAACCCCAAAAAGCAGCGTCCTAAAAGAAAGATATTACGTCACAGGAAAGAGACACTGAGACCCAGTTGACTTTTTTCCTTCTTTATTTTCTTCTAGGATTCAGCAACGGAGAAACCACAGCAGCCTTTCATATAGCCGGCTCCTCAAGACTCGCGGCCAATTATGGCTCTTCAAATCTCCCACCGCCACAGACCAACCAATTATAGGTAAGTATATAACAAAATACCTGTAATTAAAAAAACCCAAACTTAAAGCTGATGAAAGTTGAAAAAGAGATAACAGAAGACTTTAAAACTGAGACAGAGGAAAGGAGAATCCGGTGAATCAGCTTGACTGGCACTGAAAGCAACAAAGTATCAGCTGCATGGCTATGTGGAGTGAAACTGAGAGAAATCAAAAATGTGAAGCAGAAAGACGAGATAAGAAGAGAGCTTCAGAGGTGACTGTGAATTTGTTGGAGAAAAGCCCTGTGAGTAGCGGAGAGGAAGTAGCGGATAGCATTGGCACCTTGGAGAACAACAAGGCAACTTAAGAAGATCTGGAGAAAACTGTGAATGACTGGATGAACGAACTATAGGACCACAGAACTTAATAAGTGAATAAGTAGGAGTACTATAGAAAATCTGAAAGTAACAACGAAAGGAAATGAAAGGAAATTGGACTATTAGCTGAGATAGAACTGAAAACGAACACTCTAACATCAAGTAACTTTATATTAATTGGAGGCTAAGTCTATTAGACGAATAACTGTAAAATAATTGGTTCAATATATTAAGTGTTTTGAAATATTGATTACAATATTTATATATAACTTATAATATTTGTATTAAGTTTAAAGATTGAAATACTTTTAAAAAAAGATCTAAAATACAGATAAGCTTTATTATATTAATAGGATTAATCAATTATTAGTTTATATTAATTTATATTTATACTGAATGCCAAATATTAATTGTAGTTACTCATACGTATTATTGATTATTTAATACATTATAATTTTTGATATAAATATAGATATTGTTCTATTTAAAGTATAATTAGGATTTATATACTTAGATTAATACCTACATTAATTATATATTAAGCATCAATTATACTATACTGTATATTATATATTATTTATATTTATTAGAGTGTATATGAATGGAAATTAATTATTGAAATATTGAATAAGAAACATAGAAACATAATGTTGATTACATAGTTTTACTATCCTGAAATAGGAATTGATCCTTAGAGAGATTAAGATAGTGAGTGATACTAACATTGATAACATAAAAAGGAACAGAAATAGAACATGAGTGATTTAATTCAAACTAATATATTAGATATAAAAGAAACAAGAAAGAAAGATAAGATTTAATATTGCTAACTATAAAGTGATTGTATGATAATTTGGGAAAATATCTATAAAATTCTAGTAGAGCAAAAAAAAATTCTGAAAGAGATGACCAGCATAACGATGACCACTTTGAGGACAGGGAAGAAAACATCCTCAAACCCATCAGTAGCAACAGAATCTCCATCAACCCAGAGATCAATAGATGGGATGCTAAATGCAGAAAAATCAAGTCAGTCACAGAATATGCCAACAATGCAATCAACACTGATAATGATTCGAGAAACAATGGTGAAGTTACAGGAGACAATGTCCAAAAACCATGGGGAATTGACTAATAACATTCAAAAGCTGGACAACAAGGTTGATTCTATACAAGAGATGGTTGGAGATTTTTTACAAGAGATTTTTTGCTATTTTTCAGAAAAATAGCAAAAAATTAAAACAGTAAAAGCAAAAGCAGAAAGAACAGAGAAAAAATTAGAGCAGGTTGATCAATGCATGATGGAAATAAATTAGAATTTGGAAGATTCTCTGATCCATTTGGAGATGGACCGCACCTCTTTCAATTTACGATTTCAGAATATAACAGAGTCTAAGGAAGAAGACCTGGGAACATTGATGGCTGAACTGATAGCAGAAACCCTGGAAAGAGATACTCAAGTGACTATAAAAGGGATAGACAACTATGCCAAAAGACATTGGCTACCTAGAGAAGTGCATGTCAGATTCACCTGGAAGATTGTCAGAGACATAATAATATATAAAATAACAAGGGAGAAACCTATAGTGTATAAGGACAAAGAAATGATCACTCTCAAAAAAATACCAAGGCAAGTTAGAGAACAACGCAAAGATTATCGATACCTGACAGTACAATTAAGTAAATGGAACATCTAGTTTCGATGGATCATCCAAGAAAGCATGCTGGTTTCATGCCAAGGAAAATAGATAAAAATAGACTACCTGGACAAAGCCCAAGAATTTCATGACCAACTGATAGGAATGGAAGAAAATGACAGCAGTAGAGAGAAGTTAGAAGAAGGAAGCCAGGAAGAAGGCCAGTTAGAATAAGAGATAAAGACCAGGAAGACAAAGCAAAAGAAACATAAGAAATCCAAAAGGAAGAAGGCATTAGAACTAGAACTCAAAGGAATAAAAAGTCCAATAGAAATTAGAAACAGGCTAACAAGAACATGGAAAAAGAACTAAAACTATTGTCAATAAATGTAAATGGGTTAAATGCTGTAGTCAAGAGAAAACAAATACTGTCAAAACTGGTAAGCAAAACATAGATATTGTGTGCCTTCAAGAGGTACACATCAAGAATTAAGATAAAAAGTACTTAGAATTCAGTAAACTGGGGAAACTCCATACTGCACTGGTGGGGGAAAAAGTGGGTGGTGGTGATATACATTAGGGAAGAAATAAAAACAAAGCAGACATCAAAGGAAAAATATCAATATTAGAAATAAAGATAGGACAAACACAGATGCTACTAGTAAATATTTATGCACCTAATAAAAACCAAAAAGAATTCTACAAAAAACTCAATGAAAAGATTAAGAAAATGGCCAGGTAACAGGAAAATTTTATACAAACAAGGGAATCTAAAAAGTAGGCAGGAATTAGAAGGACAGGGAATAAAATTGGACTGGTGGACTTATAGGCAAATACAAACAAGATATTAAAAAAAAACAGTGAGGAATTTGGAATAGTCAATGAATTACAAAAATTAGATAAAATTTAGATTGGCCCAGATGAAAAATTATTATCTAAAATATATAAACACTTATTAGAATGGAATAGAGCTGAGGAGATTGTAAAAGGATCAAGCGAAGCGAAGAAATATTGGAAAGTGATTCATAGGTAGTTAGAGGAGTTAATTGGAAAACTTAGTATACTCAGTTAGTATTATTGTTACATATTTCCACAGTCTTCAATATCTACTGTTTGTGAGAAGACACAGAAAAACATAAACAAGAAATAGGAAGGGGGTTCATTGTTAGCTTATCACATAAATAACCACTCAGTGTACATAGCAAGAACCTGTAGAAGAAATGTTCCAATATATCCTTGCTTTAATGAACATTCTAATAAATTAGAAAATAATTTGAACCCAAGATTCTGTATTTATTCCTAATATTCACATTTTATATTTAACGAGGGCTATTCAATGGAAGTGCATTACACATGCTAACGGTTCTGTAATTGTTTAGCAGTAAGCTTCTAAGGGCAATTCAACATATAATTTTTCAGAAACTACTACCGGTAATAGTAAAAAATGATAGGGTTGAAAATCTGAGATGTTGCATTTTGGTAGCATTTTGGATTGTCTAATGCTTGGTTTTGATTGGCCTTGGTTTGAATATCCTGCTGCATACATTTGATTTTGAATACACTACTAAATTCTGACCTTTTCGATCCTATGTAAGTTTTATATGTATTGCAACAATGTTTGCCTAGAAGTTTTTATTTTTATTATTTAGCATCACTATTTGATATGGATTAGTGCCTTTACCACTGCTAGGAGTCCTATAGGAATCACCAATATAAAATATTAATGAATAAATAAATAAAGTTCTTTTTTAAAACCATATTTACAATACCTAGGGTGATATGTAAAGTGCTGACAGTTGAATCTATAATTTATTTACTTTGCGTCAGTTCAATGAGTGTAAGTTGAATATATAAATAAACATGACAAGATTACTGTTTCCCCTGAAGGTACAATAACTGGAGATTTGGGACATACAATTCAGGTGAATTATATTGCTATTTATGAAGCATACAAAGCACCAAAAGTCAGGCCGGCCATTGCCTGGCAGAACCAGAACATAATGTTTAATGGGTTACTTTAAATTATACTTTGCAACCCAATGAAATGTTAATTTCTTTAAAAAAAATAACACCCTGGATTTAATTTAATGGCAAGTCTTCTGTTTACTTTAATAAGGTTATTAGGGGCTGGCCCAGGAGTTATTTGGGAATTAATTCACAATATTTTTCAGCTGTTACAGAGTATATTATGGTTACGTGACATTTATTTGTTGGTTTACTTATTTCTTTACTTATGCAGAAATTCTTCCATCATTTTGTAGATGGCTTCTTTTTCTTCTAGTGTATAACTGGATCTGACTGCTAGGCATAAAGAAAAAAGGTTTCTGAGAAATATTCAGAATTAATAATCAATTATGACAAATGCAAAGTTTTGGTGCTTTTTTTGTTAAGTATGTATTATCATGTCAGCCCAGCGGTGGAATTCTGACCGGTTCTATAGAACCCCTTGTTAACTTCCTAAGCAGTTAAAAGAAATCTTCTTTTGTTTTTTTCCACCCTTATTACATTCTTGGCAGTAAGCCTAGACCTACTGTCTTCGAAGGAGGTTTTTTTTTTCCTTGATATTTTCTTAAAGAGGAAGGGTTGTTTTAAGCTTTATACACTGCTGTTGGGAGGAAATACTCCCCTGGAAATACTTCTTGGCTAGCTAGAAAGATCGACATTCAAATGTGAGTTTACATACCCTTCCTGAGTTTTAAGCTAAAGCTGGTTTTTGGTGAAGTTTAATTCTTGCTTGATGATGTTTAATCCTGTGTTTATTGATGGGATAATTTTCCCTATTCAGCTTTGTTTGAAAAAAAAAAGATTAATCTCTGTTTCTGAAAAGAAACTGGTTTGAGAAATCTGGCTGGTTTCTGTGTCAATTTCTTCTGATAATTGGTTTAACAAACAACAGCTACTGTTGTGATTTAATTATATGTATTGTGTTTGAATTTTTTCTTGCCTCATGGTTTATTTTTCTATCTGGGAAGGGGTCTTTCTTTACTGCTTTAGTGGTATCTGGCACTTTTGGGGTGTAATTCCAAGAGGCAGGATGCAAGTTTGGCACGGATTTTTTTACTGCCTTTCTGGGGGGCATGTGACCTTTCCTTAAATCTGGATGATTTCTTTAGGATATCTTGTGAGATGAGTGAGACCAGCTGGTATCTTTAAGTGGTGCAAATGGATCTAAGGATTGTTTTCCTGGGTGTGCTCTTTCTGGAGAGCTTAAATGACCTCTCTGCTGAAGGGTTTCACTTTATGAGCAAGAGTTGGCTGCTGATAGTTATTGCATTTTAACGATTTTAATTCCTCAAGGTGCTCTAGCACCTTGCCTGATTTGTAACCCTGGCTTAAAAGTATTTTTAATCTAATGATTGGTATTTAGGGCAGCTTTTTGCAAGCAAAGAAGCTGTTTGTATTTTTGTACAGGTAATCCTTGACTTACAACAGTTCATTTAGTGACCATTCAAAGTTATAATGGCACTGAAAAAAGTGACATGACCGTTTTTCACACTTACTATCGTTGCAGCATCCCTGCTGTCATGAGAAGCCAGGCCAGGAGAAGTGCCCCTTGATGTGAGTTACATTGAGTTAGCCATGCCCACCCAGTCATGCCCACCAAGCCACACCCACCAATTAAGCCATGCCCACAGAACCAGTTGTTAAAAAATTTGAATCCCACCCCTATGTCAGCCTGCTGGCATGAATATTCTCATGCTGAGGGAGCATGTTTGATTTTTTTCAAAAGTAGGCTGCATTGAATTTTAAACTGGAGAATTACACACATGCTAAATTGTTACTGTTTATATCCACTTTTTGAATATGTTTTTTAAATCTCTATCTAAATACGCTTTATCAAGGTGTTGCTTTCAGAAACAAAAGCACTTTTGTAACATATGCAGAAACAATATTTCCACCAATTCATTTGTTTAAAATGTGGAAAATAATTCAGGATCAGTTCTACCATTAAGGAGAAGGTGATGGTTATGTAAGAGAGCTTCAGGAATTCTCATAAAAAGGCAACAAACTGTTCATTGTTTACTATTAATACTATTGGTTCTATTTAACCTTATGTGATAAACAAAATCAATGTGACCCTAGTTAATCAAATAAATTAAAGCTAACTTATTACACTGGATACATGTTTTTGAAGAAAAAGAGACAATTTGTTCTTGCGTAATTTAGATGAAAGGCAACTCGAGTGAAGATTTTTTTAAATAATTATATGAATTATAATAATAATTATTTTTTGTTCAAAATGTCCTCTGTCAATCTTCTTCTCACTTGATAACACTATACTGCTATACAGCTTAAAATGTTACATTGGCAAATCTAACAAGCAGGCAACGAAGTCTGAATCTCATATAATCTTGTATTGTATGTACTGAACTGCTTCCTATGAATCAACTGTACCCAGTTTATAAACTCTGGGGTTTGGCCAAAACTCTGGAGAATTTCGAAGTGAGTGTGAACATAGGTTTTCCCTTTCCTACTTCAGTGCTTCACTTCATAAAAGTACGAAAGTGAAAGCTTTTGTATTGGGAACATAGAAAGTCAATTCAAATTGTCCTACAGAAACTGACATTAAACATCAAGGAATCTCCTCCTGATACAGCTTGTAGCAGAATCATCCTATAAGCATAATCTTTTACAAACTGATATAAAGTTCAATAATTGCTGTTTAGTTTCTAGCAATTTTTCTACCATTAAAAAAATCATCAAAGCTGTTCATTTGCACATGTTCATTTGGTGATTTCTGAGTTTGTCTTAATATAACTTTAAATATGTATTAAGATGCATCTGATGCTCAGTATTTAAGATATTTTTGTAATATATACACAGCTCATGGACTGCACAATATTGACATATTGATAAATATTTTCAATTTAATAATTCCTCTCCACGTACTCAGGGTATTATTTGGGATTTTTGCAAAGTGCAAAGATATTTTAGATGAGAAGCCAGAATTGGTGATTATGATTATATCAAATGTCAAACCAATTGTGGTAGGTTTAAATGTAATAAATAAAAAGATTAAAAACTACAACTGATTTGGGATTACTATTCAAAACATCAAAAGGAATCAAAGTAGTTTCAAAGTGGAAGCAAGAAAAAAATCAATTAAACCTAGCTGATGATACTTAAATCAAGTGTTGTTAAATTGAACAGGATACCTTGGGGAAAAAAGAACCCTAAGAAACTAGAATAGCATGGAGCATAGAATGCTTTATTGGCCAAGTGTGATTGGACACATAAGGAATTTGTCTTAGTTCAAATGCTCTCAGTATACATAAAAGAAAAGATACATTTGTCAAGAGTCAAGAATTATAAAGTACAACACTTAATGATAATCAGACTTTCAAACTTGCAGTAAAACACCTTCAGGTCATCTACTAGTTGTTGATTTTCTTCTGCCTGGGAAGGTTTGCTGTAGCCCGTGATGTTTTTAAGAGTTTTTCACATGTTTGCTGGTTCAATTGTTGAGAACTGATTCCTTAACTTTTCAGAGTAGCTTCTTTTTGCTGCTCTGATCTCTCTTGTTAATATTTTTCTGGCCTGATTGTATAGCATTCTGTCACTTTTTCTGTAGGCTTCCTCTTTGGAACTATGTAGCTGCTTAAGTTTAGCTGTGAACCAAGGTTTATTGTTACTATATATTTGCAGGTTCCTTATTGGTACACATAAGTCTTCTCAGAAGCTGGCATATGATGTTACAGTTTCTGTGATCTCATCTAGGTCTGCAGAGGCATCTTCAAAAACATTCCAATCAGTGCAATCAAGGCAAGCCTGGAGCTTCAGCTGTGCCTCATTAGACCAAGTCCTCACTGATTTAATTGTTGGTTTCATGGTTTTAAGTCTTTGTCTGTAGGCAGGTACAAGGTGAATCATGCAGTGATCAGAGTGTCCCACAGCTGCATGGTAAAGACCTATAAGCATCTTTTACTGTTATGTAACAGTGGTCTAAAGTATTTTTGGTGGGACAATTTACATGCTGAAAATATTTTGAGAGCTCTTTCCTTAAATTTGCTTCATTGAAATCCCCTAAAATGATGGGAAGGGAATCTGGGTTTTTGGCTTCAGCCTCCATAGTTTTATCAGCAAGAGTTAATAATGCCTTGTGTACACAAGCTTGTGCAGGAACATACACAGCTATTAGGAGAAATGAGGAGAACTCATGTGGAGAATAAAATGGCTTGCAGTTGATAGGTAAAGACTCTAAATTTTCACCACAGAATTTATATGTTATAGTTATATCCTGAGACCAGCTGCTGTTTATATATGTGACTCTCTGTGGCTATGGTCCATGCTCTTTCGTTGGAGAGCCCCGATTATTGCGATTAGGGGCTGAAGCTGCCTTGGAGGGACGGCAGAGTAAGGGGAAGCCACAAGCCAGGCTGAGGGGAGCCGCATCTCCCGCCCTGGGCTTGGTCTATTTCCCCCCGAAGACGACTGCAGCCTTGGTTTAAAATGGCCACCCTGAAGAGGAGGATTCAGCTGGATTAAGATTTGTGCAGGAGGGAAGAAAGAGGTGGATAACATCTGAACCAGGACAACTGGGCAATACAACTAAACAAAAGTACCCTGGGATTAAGGTAAAATGGAATTTTTAAGAAAAGAAAAGTGAGTGGCAAAATTACAAGGAGACAAAAAAAAGAAAATATTTTTGACAGCTAAGCGAGGCTTCGAACCGGGAAAGGAAGAAGCTGGAACTAAAGATTTAACTAAATTGGACTAAAATATTTTGGGAATAAACAGGCATAAAATAAAGCTGGACTTAAGATTGTCAAAAAATAATAATAATAAAGTTTACAAATTGGAGACTGAACTGTGCTGGAATATTGAGGTTCGAAAAACCCTAAACAAAAAATAGGGGAAAAAGGTGAAGACTTTGTATAATGGAGAGTGCCACCTTTTGACAAAAACTCGAGCTCAAATAAAAGGGAAAGCATCCTGTTTCTGAATGAACTTGTGTAGATATAACATTAAAGAAATATTGAAACAAAGTAAGAATCTTAGAAAGGGAAAGCAGAACCAGAATAAAGAAAAAAGCAAGGAAAGACTGACTGTGGGATTGATTGATGTTTTTGGTATAGACCCTGGGCTGGAATAACCGAGAACTTTAGAAAATTGAAAGAAGAAGGAAAGTAAAAGTGTTTTCTTTGTGGACTTTAACAATCATAAAATATAAGAGTGTGTAATGATGATATCTCTTCGGGAATTAAAAATGGAACTTAAAAATATGAGAGAATTATTACAGGAAAGAGGCGAATCACTTTGCTCTGTGTTAGAAAAAATGGAAATGGTGATTGAAGAACAAGAAGAAAGAGCTGCAGAGGAGGAAAGGTTGATTCAAGGAGAAGGCATTTTAAATAGACAATTAACACAAAGAAGTGGGGAAAGAAGGAAGGTTAAAAAGTTGAGATTTAAGAAGGCAATCCAAAGGAGGAATACCTGTGAAGTCAGGAAAGGCAGAAAGACCCAGCAGAAAAGGGGAAAGGAAGATATTAAGAAAGAGAGGGATATAAACTGGAATGAGAAAAGATATGGGGAAAAGAGGGGGAGGAGAAGCAGTAAGAAACAGGTGCATGAAATAAAGAAATACGGAAATAGTAAAATGTTGAAAAGAAATTGTTTTTTCAGAGATAATGGGGTAATATAGGTACTGATAACTCTTATTAAAAATCAAGGGAGGAAAATATGCTGTGGAATCCAAATGAAAAGATGTAATGATTATTATTGTAACTTCTTAAAAATAATGGTTTATAGGGAATCAAGATGAGGGAATAAAAGTGTATTTTAATCATTGAGGTGTCACACTCAAAACAGTAAAAGGAGAGGAAGCCTATACTTTTTTTTTATTATTTTTAGTGTTAAAATTTGTATTAATCTAGAATTTATAAAAAGAATGTGTAATGGAAAGGGAATATGACACACTAAAGAACCAACTAAATTAATAAGTTAACATAGACTAATAAAAGCAAGGAGATACATTGGTAACCTTTTTATTATTATCATTATCGTTATTATTATTATTATTATTAGGCAGACACATATTGTTTATCTTTATTTTTAAAATAAATATTAAAGGATTATCTTTATTTTTAAAATAAATATTAAAGGATTATATTTGAAATAATTGAAATGAAACAAAAATATGTTTCGATTGAGATTAATGAAAGAGGCTAGAATTAATGTGTTTGTTTCTCTCCTTACTGAAAATTTGGAATGGAAAAGGTAATAATAGAATTAAGTATGCATATATGAATGTATAATTGCTGTCATATTTGTATGTAAAGGTGATGACCTGGAAATATGTTGTCCACTAAAAAGAGATTTCTGTTTTTAATGTGAAAAACTGAATAAAATTTGTTTTTTTAAAAAAGAAGCTTGTGGACTCATGGTTAAATCTTACATGTGGCCTTCTTCTTGACAGTGATAAAACACAATTCATTTGGAAAATATATTATTAGCAAATATTAGGCTGCCAGAATCTCTAGGATATTGTAGGTTTTCTTCTACCAAAGACAGAGGGAAGGATCTGCTTTGAGGAAGACTTTGATCTAGTCAGCAGCCTCTTGGAAAACCTGTACTCCATGTTTATATATTGCAAATCTTCAGGATTCAAGATGGCATTTTAGAAAACTGAAGTTTTCCTTCAGAAAACTGAAAATGGAAGAAGTGCTATATATGCCATTTTGAGTCCTGAAATAAAATTTTATGAGACAGGTTTGGTGGGGAGGGGATAGAGAGAGAGGGAGACAGAGAGAGAGAGATCAGCCAAAATCACTCAATAATAATAACAATAACAATAATAATAACAATACTTCATTGTCATTGTATGTATATGTACAGTATACACATACAGTGAAATTCACATAACATCCAGAGACCAGACCCAACACACACACACCCATATGACAATCCCCAAACACACCCCGACCCGCCAAATTCCCCACCCCCTAAAACACACAAGCATTCACACAATAGACCAAGTAATACACTCCAACAGCTCACTGATGGTGGTCCTTAAGTTCATTGTTAAGTGTAATTATAACTCTGGGATAAAAACTGTTCAGAAAATGTGTGGTCCAAATTTTAATTGTTCTGTATCTTCTGCCAGAAGGCAACAGTTCGCAAAGATTGTAAGCAGGATGGGAAGACTCTCTGAGAATGTTGTGCAACTTCCTCAAAGAGCAAGATTAGAAAATGTTGTCCAGGGCTGGTAGCTGGAGCCCTATGATATTCTAAGCAGTTTAATGATTCTCTGTAGAGCATTTTTGTCTGCTACAGAGCTGCTCCCATACCATGCAAGAATGCCGTATATCAGGACACTCTCAATGGTGCTGTGGTCGTAGGACAGAAGTAGATGCTGAGATAGATTTATCTTCCTGAGCACTCAGTGAGCTTCTCTGACTGAATACAGATTTTAAACTGGATATCACTAACCTCATAACTTGACCACTATTACACAGTGGGTCTCTTACTGAATCCTGGAATAAAAAGGTACCAAAAAAATTAGACTGTCAATGTTCACTGTTGATAGAACATCATATGACGGAACAGGATCAGCAAACTTTTTGGTTCATTTTCCACTGTTCAAAATGTAATTGTCATCTCCTTCCATTAGCATTGGCATACATCAATAACAACAACATTCTATCTTTGACTCATTCACTGTCTATTGTTTATAACATTTATAAAATGGTATATTTTATATCTTGAAATAATAAATACAGAATTTAAAGGCAAAATTTAACAGAAAGAAATGAAATATCTGTTTACACACAGAAAACTTCACATCATGAAAATTTGATGCAATATTAACTTACTACCAGGAAAAAAATGTAGCTTATTGGATGCTTGAAGGTTATTATTTTTAAAAAACTAGAATCTTCTTTGGCTTGCAACTCTCCAGATGCTTCTAGACAAAATTTGAAACAAAGTTATTACCATACATTGTAAAATGAAAGGCATGCATAATGATATCTGCTCAAGGAAACATAATGTACCACAAGTCAATTACTGACACATTTGCATGTGCCTTTATTGCTTATTACCTGGCCAGGATTCAAGTGTAAGTTGTACTCACGGGCAGGAAATAAATGTCAATAAGCAAGAATGCAACAGTATTACTGGGGCAGGCTGCTAGACAACATTTATGTTCCCTGGCTAAATCAACTCTCTGCTTTCAACTTGTATAACTCAAATCTAGAGCTTTAGTCATGTCTTTCATTTATTTTGGTTTAATCAGAGCTCTTTGACTTTCTTCTGCTTTGTTGCTAAGATACCAGCAGACAAGAGTAAGAAGAACAGAGAATAAGTTATAAAGCAAATAACTGTCAAGGGGGGTTGTTTTTGTTTTTGAAGTTTTATTATATAACCCATAGGGTGGGTAACTTCACAAATCACTTTGCTGAGGTTCATGGAACCATATTAGTAGGACTTAATTGAGATTCCCAGAGACTATTGCTTCCCCTCCTCTCTCTCTCTCACTCTCTCTCTCTCCCTCCCTCCTGCTTTTCCTATCCAAACTCAGCATGTAATAACATGGCCACTATCCTTGGAATTTGATTAAAGAAATTTAAAATACCCTGCTTACTTTGCATTTGGGGATGCTTTCAGCACACTTTTTAAATGTACTGTAAAATGTTTAGACTCTTGTATCCAAATACTTTATAATGCATGAATAAACTTATAAAGAACTTTAAAAAACATATATTTCACATATACAGCTTTAGTTACTAGAGAGCCATGAACAGTAGAAGAAAGTTGACCAGACGCAATCGGGGGCTGAATTTATTAAGAACTGTCTATAAAATATATTCATTTGAAGCAGCTTCAGTTTTTCAAGTATATTTTTGCATATAAAACCTCCCTGTATCACATATAGTTGTTGAGAACATAAGAACTCAATCAAAAAAGAAGAAACGACCTCTTCCCTGGTCCAACACCTCAAA
>NW_020769333.1:5380147-5391251 GCF_900518735.1 Pseudonaja textilis
ATATATATATACACATACATACACACACGCACACACACTCAAGTTGTACATGAAAAATTGAAGTACTAGTTATGTGTGTATCTATCTATCTATCTTTGGTTATTTGGGTTTTCCCCCGCGTAAAATTGGAAGCATCTAGGCAGCGTTTTGATGCATTTCAATTACTCTGAGAAGCACAAAGCCGAAGACAGAAGCCTGAAGATGATGAATAAGACTTCATCGAAATACTACCTAGATACTTCCAATTTCAAAGAAAATAAGAAGGCAATTGGAACACAAAAAGCAAATAAGACCCCTGGCCCAGATGGAATTCCTTCGGAATTCTATAAAGAATTCCAAGAAACAATAGAGGAGATATTGTTAGACTTGTACAAATGAAGCCCTGGAGAACGCTAACATGCCTAAATCATGGTTGGAAGCATATATTACTCTTATTTATAAAGAACAATCAGACCTCAAAACTATAGACCAATATCACTTTTAAATGTAGATTACAAAATCATGGCTACAATATTGGCGGAAAGATTAAAGAGAGTATTAAGTAGAATTATCCACACTGATCAGAATGGCTTCCTCCCCCGTAGGCAAATAAAAACAAATACAAGAACTATTATGGATATATTAGAATATTATGAAGTACACTCAACCAAGACAATGGCATTGATATTCTTAGATGCCCAGAAGGCTTTTGACAATCTGAATTGGAACTTCCTTATTAAACAACTGATAGGCATGAAATTTGGTGAAAATTTTATAGGATTTATTAAGACAATTTATAACATGCAAACCGCAAAAATATTAATAAATGGGGAAAATACAGATACCATAAAGATAAATAAGGGAGTAAGACAAGGCTGCCTCCTAGCTCCTCTATTGTATATATTGGCAGAAGAGACTCTCTTAGTACCAATTGGCAAAGTCAAGAGATTAGAGGACTAAAAATTTAAAAAGCGGAATATAAACTCCAGGCATTCGCTGATGATATGGCATTTATATTAGAAGAACCCTTAGAAACGAGCCCTATACTACTAAGAGAAATAGAAGAATATGGAAAGGTGGCAGGGTTAAAAATTAACAAAGAAAAAACAAAAGTGTTAACAAAAAACTGTACAAAGGAGCAGAAGGAAGAACTAGCAAATAAAATAGGTATGCAGGTGGTAAATAAAGTAAAATACTTAGGGATCTGGTTAACTGCTAGATGTTCGTCGATTAAAAAAGATAACTATGATAAGTTAATAATGCAAATAGTTAAAGACTTAGATAATTGAGCCAAATTGCAGTTATCGTTACTGGGATGTATTTCGACAGTAAAAATGAATATTTTGCCAAAATTGTTGTTCCTGTTTCAGACAGTGCCAGTCAAGTTGGAAAATAACTTTTTTGTAGAATTAAACAAATGTATATCTAAATTTATATGGCAGAGGAAAAAAACCCAGGGTGAAATATAAATTATTACAGGATGCCAAGAAAAAAGGAGGTTTTAGCCTTCCAGATTTTGAATTATATTATGATGCTGCTATAGTAAACTGGTCTTAAGGATTGGGTTAAATTAGAAAATAGAAGGTTATTAGTATAAGAAGGTTTTGATCTCCAACTTGGCTGGCACGCCTTCATATTGGATGGAAAATCTAAACAACATTCATATTTCCAAGGGCACCATGTAAGAAATGTGTTTTTCAATATCTGAGGAAAGATTAAAAAAAACCACTATCCAAAGGTTCCATTGTGGCTATCTACATTGGAAGCAGTCACATATCCAAATCTATTGGATTATGAAAATATTGTCAGGTATAAAGATTTACTATATGATACTGGAGAGCTTAAAAATAGGAACCAAATACAAATTCAAGAAAAGGAGATAGCATGGTGACCCTTTGCACAAATACAAACCCATTATAAAAAAAATAGAGAACAATTTGGCTTTAATATGATCCCACAAGAATTAGATAAAATATGGCTAGGAGAGGAAAAGAAAACAATTAGTAAAATATATAAATATCTTTTGGATTACAAATTAAAAGAAGAAACAGTCACAGAATCTATGATAATTTGGGCTAAAAACATGGGTCATAGTATTGAATTAGATAAGTGGGAACACATTTTGCAAACAAATTACAAATTAAACATGTCAAACCTATATAAAATGATTCATCGCTGGCATCTACCTCCTGCAAGACTGGCTGAGATGTTCCCCAACCTATCACCCAACTGTTGGAAATGTAACTACGCACAAGGAACATATTTTCACATGTGGTGGACTTGCCCATGTGCTCAGAAGTTTTGCAGAAATATTAGAAATTGGATTTTAAATATAACAAAACAAAATTTAAAACTTGAACCTGAAACCTTTCTGCTAAGTATGATAGATTTAAACATGGAGAAAAATTTCAATATTTAATTTTGCACATCATAACTGCACAAAACTATGCACAAAACTGGAAACTGTCTTTCATTCCTTCAGAAGATATGGTAATTAAAAAATACATGAATGTGCTGAGATGGATAGTTTAAACAAATTGTTAAAAAATAAATAAGATAGTGACTATTATGAAATATGGAACATTTGGTATGATTGGTTAAAGAAAAGGTAATATTTGATATTTGGATAAGTTATGGAAATGACAAAAGATGTGCATTTAATTATAAACTATATAGAGAAATTAAAACATTAAAAGAACGAAGGAGTTATTGTAACAAGGCAGATTACGTCAATGATAAAGTTAAAGAAAAAAAATTAACCATTGCTCAATATATGCTGTAAAATGTATATATGTATGTATGTATGTATGTATGTATGTGTATATATTATATATATATATATATATATATATATATATACACACACACACACACACACACACACATATACGTATATAGGTATACATGTATATACCTATATACGTATATACGTATATATGTATACATATACATATATATACATATGTGTGTGTGTGTGTGTGTGTTTGTGTGTATGCTGATTTGTCTGTTTTAAATATATGTCAAATATTTTTTTTCTAGAATAAAAACAAAAAATTAAAAATAAAATAAAATAGTCTTATGACTGAAGCATTGCAAAAGTAATTTTAGCAACTCTTGTTTTTTAAGTCTTAACTACCAATTTTTCAGTAATAACCAACAATTCCTGAATATTATGAAAGAAGAAAAATAAGAAATACTAAAAGGTAAACATGAATTCCCACTGTTTTTATTTGGGAAGAACTTCTGGGCACTTTGATGATAGGCACTTTGAATTCAGAAAATGGTTGCCAGTAATCCCAGCATTATCTTTTTCTAAGATTTTTCCCTCAATCCTACTCTGGTTTGATTTATTTGATACTCGTAGCAGATAATGGCATTTTGTATTACAAACACATCTCAAGCAAAAATGGTCTCCAATTCTGAAACAGGATTAAAATGAAATTAATTAAATCTCCTCTGAATTAAAAGCAAAACTATGTTAAAATACAACAGGAATACTTTCTTCAAGTGCAACCATCTGCCAAGTTTCATGAAGTATGTATAAAGAAAAATCATTCTTAGCTGTTCAAGAATCCCCAAGGTTTTTTCTATTATTTCTCAACAGTTACTATTTACACCTAAAATAACTGTATGTAAATAAAAAAGAAAAAAAGACAAGGAAAAGAAAAGAGCAAGATGAACAACCATGAAATTAATGTAAGAGGAAAATATAAAAAGTGAGAGATGAGAAAGCCAGTTTGGTTTAGTGGTTAAGGCACTAGGCTAGAAACCAGGAGACCATGAGTTCTAGTCCTGCTTTAGCCATGAGAGTCAGCTGGGTGACTTTGGCTCAGTCATTCTCTCTCAGCCCAACTTTGATCACCAGGTTCTTGTTTGGAAAATATGAGGATGAAGTGTTGGATATGCTTGTCATGTTGAATTATTTGTAAAAATTGTAATGCTGGATACAACAATAAATAAACAGAGGAGAATAAAAAAGGGGAACAAATAGAGGAAGAAAGTTCAGTAATCCTGAAAGAAAAGAAAGGAATAAAAGTTATGGATGATTGTGATCTAAAGAAAATTATGACAACCACAGTCAGTTCTCTAGAAATGGCATCAGATAAGAGAGATATATAATCTGTTTTGGCATAAGAACTGTTTTGGGATAATAACTTAGTTGTTTCATGCGGGTCAGGGTTATTTTAGCCTCACTTCTCAGAAACCTCAATCTATTGAAGGAGAAAAGAGACACATTGAAAATGGCTTTAGTTCATATGCTGTATGTATTGCATTTAGGTCTTAGCCTATTTGAAGTAGCTATGTTTGTTTCAGTGAAGTACTATCTGCTCAGAAATAACACTCTTCTCTTCAAGGTACTTCATATCACTCCAATTTCACTGGACATTCTGAAATCTCTTTCAACTGTTGAATAACTTTGAAACTTTGTACATACCTTGCAAATTCTGGACACTTCCTTCTCTTTTATACAGTTTGTCCTTTTAATCCTAGTATGTTGGATACTATTAGATATTCTTAAGAAGAATTGAAAAGGTCAGCCAGGTGATCAGCAGTTGCTACGAATAAAAGCAATGATTTTCCTCTTGTTGTCAGATTCCAATGCTTGTTTTTTGTTTTTGTTTAGCAAATTCACAAATACTATATGCATAAGTGTCTCCACTGTATTTTTCTTTAATCCGCTTCTCTTAGAATGAGTTCCCAGGACTGTTTATAATTCAGTATGCATGGTCTTAGTCATTTTTCTTTATATTGTTGGAAAAAGCTGAAAATTAAAAAAATAATTTACTGGCATTTTTTCTAAAAAAAAAAAGAGCTATAGTTGATACCAGTTGTACTATAGGAAGCCATAGAAATATTGTAAACAATCTGTCTTACTCTTCTCTGAAATATCATTATGCACAGCATAAGCTTCCATATTGCACACTAATATGCCAGGTGCAAGGCATCCACTATGGACTCTCAGCAAGAAAGTTTTCAATCATCAGAGAAACTACAATGATTTATAGCCAGAAAGCATAATCAGTTCTGCCTAAAAATGAAATTATTGAATGCATCTCCCAGATAGTTGATGCTTTGTATTGTTGCCCAGAAGTAGTATCAGGGGAACAAAGATACAAGCTACTACTCAAAGTTGATTAAAATATAGTCTGGTTTAGAAATGAGCAAATTCCCTTCAGGGTAAGTTTGGCATATATTATAATTTTCCTTTGCCAGCAAGCAGAAATGGCTTATCTGTTTCAGAGACTGCTACTCACAATCTTTGTGAACATTGAAAACAAACCACCCCCAACCTATAATTTTTCAGTTATACAGGTGAAACTCGAAAAATTAGAATGTCATGCAAAAGTTCATTTATTTCAGTAATGCAACTTAAAAGGTGAAACTGATATATGAGATGGACTCATTACATGCAAAGCAAGATTGTTCAAGCCGTGATTTGTCATAATTGTGATGATTATGGCTTACAGCTCATGAAAACCCCAAATCCACAATCTCAGAAAATTAGAATATTACATGCAATCAATAAAACAAGGATTGTACATAGAACAATATCGGACCTCTGAAAAGTATAAACATGCATATGTACTCAGTATTTGGTTTGGGCCCATTTTGCAGCAATTACTGCTTCAATGTGGCATGGCGTGGAAGCTATCAGCCTGTGGCACTGCTGAGGTGTTATGGAAGACCAGGATGCTTCAATAACGGACTTCAAGCATCTTGCAGTGTGTGCTTCTCCATTCTTCCTCCAGACTCTGGCTCCTTGGTTTCCAAATGAAAAGTTGTTCTCATCAGAAAAAAGGACTTTGGACCACTGAGCAACAGACCAGTTCTGTTTTTCTTTAGCCCAGGTAAGATGCTTCTGACATTTGTTGTTCAGGAGTGGCTTGACAAGAGGATTATGATATTTGAAGCCCATGTCCAGGATCCATCTGTGTGTGGTGGCTCTTGATGCACTGACTCCAGCCTCAGTCCACTCCTTGTGAAAGTCACCAACACTTTTGAATGGCCTTTTCCTGATAATCCTCTCCAGGCTGCGGTTATCCCTGCTGCTTGTGCACCTTTTTCTTCCACACTTTTCCCTTCTGCATAACTTTCTATTAATGTGCTTTGATACAGCACTTTGGGAACATCCAACTTCTTTTGCAATTACCTTTTGAGGCTTTCCCTCCTTAAGGAGGGTGTCAATGATGGTTTTCTGCACAACTGTCAGGTCAGCAGTCTTTCCCATGATTGTGATTCCTACTGAACCAGACTGAGAGACCATTTAAAGGCCCAGGAACCCTTTGCAGGTGTTATGGTTTCATGAGCTGATTAGAGTGGGACACTTTGAGCCTAGAATATTGAATCTTTTCACAATATTCTAATTTTCTGAGATTGTGGATTTGAGGTTTTCATGAGCTATAAGCCATAATTATCACAATTATGACAAATCATGGCTTGAACTATCTTGCTTTGCATGTAATGAGTCCATCTCATATATTAGTTTCACCTTTTAAGTTGCATTACTGAAATAAATGAACTTTTGCATGATATTCTAATTTTTCGAGTTTCACCTGTATTGGAGTTGCCCTCCCAGAATTTCTAGCAGACATGATTTTTGAAAGATACTTGTCCAATACACCTGAAGGATGGAAGTTTAGAAAAAAAATTGCTTTGAACTAAAAAAAGGGAACAAATGGGATTGATCTGGGTTAAAGAAGCATTCAACATCAAGAAACTGATTTCTCCACTACATTGCAATAGAGACAAGAATGTCTTCTTGGTTTTATTTTATTCACTTGAGTTGTCATCAAAAAGCCCCTGCATTTTCATTAAGTTTTAAATCGCCCTACAAAATGTCAACAGGTTTTCACCTCAGTTGTGTACACTGATCACAGTGTTCAAAGTCAGCTATGTAAAACCCCTCAAGGGCTCATATTTAAAATGCTAGAGAACTACAGCTCTTGTGCTGATGATAGAACAAATAGCTATAATATTTTCCTTTGTTGCTACTAATTCCTGGAAGTCTTTGTCAGAATCCCTGTACAATATCGACAATATATTCACTCCAAATCTTTCCTCAAAATCCAGATTTTCATGAATCTTTTGCCTGTCATATAGTTTTGTTTTGAAACTTAGCCTCACTATGCAATGATCAAAGTTGTATATTCTTAAATTTCATTTAATTTAACAGGATTTATTCTTATGGGTATGGAACATTCATGCCAACAACTCATAAAAGCCTTTCTGTAGCATGGTTATGCCCTCTTCCAGTCTCTTTTTGCTTTGTGCATTATGCTTAATAGGATACTTGCAAATGACATATGAATCAACTATTTTGTGGAGTGTTAGGAGTCCAATTATATTGGGAAGAAGGATATGCTATTTTGTTATTCCTCATGCAGGGTTAAGCTCCTGATAATACTATGATGGGCTATGCTGAGAAGGGTGATACACACAGAAAATTATCCTTCCATATCCACTTCCTAAGATTAGCAGAGAATAGGGGTGAGTAGTGAAGTTCTCTGTTCTTGTTAATATTAAAGTGACTCTTGTTAATATTGAAGAAGGATAACAACTCTGGAGAAATAAATTTTTCATTTTCTCCAGTAATCTTTAGTCAATACTTGTCCACCCCTAGACATTTAGAAAATACTGCTTCCATCTGTAGATGGAAACTGAGCCAAGTACGTGAAATGAACTATATGGATCAATTTGCAGATGTACATATCAGTGCAAATGTAATATACAGGCATATGCACATGTATATATGTATGTTTCACTCCACATTTTTCCTTTTGGTTGTCTTATCTTTCCTGATTTTATTAAGCAGAGGTCTCCCAGAAGGTGATCTGTTTTCTAAAGAATGCTGTAAATATCAATAGCTTTCCAGAGAATGTTCTACAATATCCCAAATGGCACGATAAAGCAATCAAAAGCAAAAAAAAGGTTCCATTTAGTTGTTGTTAGAGTGCAATTGTGTTGTATCATTCTGCATATATCAATCATATGCAATACACTTTTTCTAATTAAAAAAATAGTGTGAATTCCAAATTAGATTTAGCAATGTAACATATGCAAATTATTTTTCTGCCACACATTTTTGGAAGGGTCAATACAAGTCTACAAGATAAAATAAATTAACCTGAAACCATTGACTTCTTCATACTTACTAGAAATCATGGAAAGCTAAGGGATTATTTTTCAAATTTTTCAGATTTGCCAAAAGAGAGATAGTTATATTTATTTGTATTTCCTATTTCTAAATTGCCCATTTCCCTTAGAGATATATTAATAAATTGCCATCAGAAGATGCATAGGCTGTCTAAATTGAAACAAGTGCACCTAGCCTATCTTACCGGATAAATAAGATACCACTACTGAATTTCAGAACTACAGATAGGGAAGTTGAAAAATATCACAGAAGAAAATCAGTCCCCAATCACTTTTATATTATTGCAAGAAAATCGTATGGATTTGTCAGTGTACTACTGTAATATGAATCTTTGTTATTACTTTACAAATGTCCATTTCCCTGTATGGAATAATGAGAGGGGCGGGGTGAGGGAGAGAGAGAGTGCTTACTTTACCTAACAGGAGTACTTGTTACACAAAAACTTGAAGTTTACAAGTCACAAACTCTTCAATTTGTAAGTTATTTGCTTTTGTTTTATCATTCATGAGAATACATTTATCTTATATACATACATTTGATGTTCTTCTCTAAAACATAAATGGTTTTCTTCATTTCAACAAGACATAAATGTTTTTATTATAAAATATTATTAACATAGCTGGTGGACAAATCTAATGGCCAATCTGAATTTCTCCTTTCTTTATACACAATAATGTTTAGTTGAAAACCCAACCTTTTTTCTAAGGGAAGGTCTTTATCCAGTTCAGAGCATTGTGCAATTTAGTTATAACATTTTGTGAATCCTAATGGACTTGAGAGATATAGAGACCATTCTATAGAAATGTAGTACAGGTTGCAGGAGTTGAATGGAAAAAATGGATGTACATAGTTCACTAATTCACCTATAGCAGAAAAGAAGAAAACATAATAATTGAATGTTGTAGTATAGTTAGTTATAGTTAGCAAATTGACAAGCACTGTATATAAGTAAGCATAATATAGCAGTGATTAGTGCTTTCCAAATTATAGTTCACCATTCATTGTCATTGGCCATGCTATGTAGAATTGCTGCCCTCTCCCTTTCTTAGTATCAACCTGGGAATACAGGTAATGTTGCTTTGAATTCCTCAGAAATTAATGTTTCCTAATATATATTTTTTGCAGGGGTTAAACAAGGCATTTTATGTTTTCTAAGCTGCAAGTTGCACAACTCTGATATTAACTTGGGTTTATCTCCTACTGTCTATATTAACCACACCTATAGGACCATTACAAGTGACGAAAAAGACCAGAGAAAATGAGAGTTGCTTAGCTAAATGGAAAAAAATCACCAGAGTGATCCACTAAAATAAAGACAGCAAGAGAAGACTCAATGTAGTTTCTAAACCATATTACTCAATCAATGTGTCTGGCAAACCTATAACATTATAGAAGAAAATCCAGGAAAGCTAAATGCAAACTATAATATTTTTTGAAAAATATAATATATATTTTTTTGCTATATAGAAGGTATGACTGTTTACAAGCTTATATTCTGAGCATTTATAATTGCTTATATTTATAATTGCAGTGGCAAGCTAATTATACGTTTTGGTTTTTGAAAGGCAACAAATCCATTTTTAAAATATTGTTACCTCCCATTGTATTCATTCATTTGATAACTAACAGGCAGATAATATGGATGTGCCACAGTTTTAATTCAAAGGTAAAAAGAGATTTGTATGTGGAATGCTCACAGCACTCTTATCTGCACTCTTTCCTGGGATCATGTAGCTGCCCTCCGTAGATGCCATGCAATCTCGTGGGGCTAATTTTTGTTTCAAAAATTATTGCAGGCAATTCTACATTCCCTACACTACACAACCCACTCATCCACCCACCCGAGTACTCAGAAGCATCGTTTTGCCTCTGATTCTGAAGCACTAAAAGTCCTATCAAAAATCCTTTACTGAGCATCATAAAAATTAAATTGTAAATCAAATTGTTCTTGTGCTACTGCAATCTTTCTGTGTAGTGCGATTATAAAAGTAACTCTGGGACAAACTTATTGTTGTTGAGACATTATAAAAGGGGGGTGGGAGGAGAGAAGCCTTGTGTTTTTAAAGTCTGAGTGCTATGCTCTAGATCAACATTTTGTTCTCTCACCATCATCAATAAAATAAAACTCAACAGCATTTTAGGGTCACTAAGTGAAATGTGACATTCTTAATGTCAGAATAAAATATTCTATTGTTGATACAGTCCATGTGATAAATAAATATATTTCCATCATGCTATTCCTTTTTTCGGGAGGAGGCGTAATAAACAATGCAAGAAAAGGAAGATGAAATAGCTAGTCGAAGAAATTAGAGACATAAGGTAAGAAATATTGTATAAATGAAAACTTAGCTCAAACTTGTTTATCCCAATACAGTTCACTATACATTGACTTAATTTTGCAAATGGTTCCTGCTTTTATCACAATCAGACACCACTTCATGTGTTACCCTTGTTCAACTCTTCAGGGACATCTTTTTAGATGAAGAGAAATCTGTAACAGGATAAAATTATCAAAATTATCATTAGTGGAAGGAATATGATTCACTTTGCAAAAACAAATAGTTTCTGGCAAAATGTCCACAATGCCATTTCTTTAATGCAGTACAACAGGGACTAAACAGACCAGCAAGCTCTAACAGCAAGGTAGTGAAAAAAAGAAAGAAAGAGAATTGATGAAGTTAAACGAGATGTTATTGGAACCAGAGTCATACAGCACTCATGTATATGCCCAGACTTCAATCATAATGACTTTTGTCTAGCATAAGGAATCCTACATTGAAAATGTTCAGCCATGAACATTTTAATTATTATAAATGTGTTATAAAAATTTAAGTGAAGAGGAATATGAAGGAAATATGAAAAAATTATGGAAATATTATAAGTGTTCCTCGAAGTATGATACCCTATTGAAAAGAAATGTTAAAGATGTCAAAGATTATAACCAACATTAATGATAGAGCTGAATTGGAA
>NW_020769333.1:5391651-5424875 GCF_900518735.1 Pseudonaja textilis
TATTTGTTTTCTGAGGTTCTCGCGGGTATTTGTATGTGGATCTTTGGTTGTTCGGGTTTTCTCCCGCGTAAGATTCGAAGTATCTAGGCAACGTTTCGATGAAGTCTCATTCATCATCTTCAGGCTTCTGTCTCCGGCTCTGTGCTTCTCAGAGTAATGTGAGATTGCAGCTGCTTCCTCCTTTTAACTGCCAGTGGGGGTGGGACTTGATTGGGTGGGGGCTTGGCTGTGTTCTGATATATATTCTCTTTAAGAACTTAGTGCATATTTTAAGAATGTACCAAGCAGAATTCGACTGGAAGTTATGTGTTATATTGAATGCTATAATTGTAAAGGCATAAATTGAACTTTAAATAAGAGTTGAATGGATAAAAATTAAAAGATACAAAGGTGTCATACTCCAATTAGTAACTACAGGGAAAAATTTTGTTTAATGAGAAAAGAAAATATGAAATTGAAACAGGACAGACAAAAATATAAATATAATGACTAGAAAGGTACTGAAACTTAGAAAAAGATATATATATATATAATTGAATTTAGAAAGGAATGAGATAAAAGTAAGATTGAGAAAACTAAGGGAAGGGAAAACGTTATTGAGAAAATGTTAAAATAGTAATAAGATATGGAATAGAACACAAAGATGAATATGAAATTGAATTTGTGTCTGGAGAAATGATAACCCGGGATCATGCTATTCTCAAAAAAAGAAATTTTACTTGTATTATGTTTTGTAAAAACCCAAATAAAATTTTTATTAAAAAAAGAAAATGTTCACCCATGAATGTGAAGAGCAAACTTCTAAAATCATGTAGGCTTCTTCTCTACATTGTGGGAATGAGTAGAAGTCTGTGGCAAAGAACCATGGCCTTTTCTTGTTTTTAACCATTCCTTTGTTGTTTCTTTTTTATGTCTTACTCTGTTATATCTGCTGAATATTAACTTTTAATGTGTACTTTAAATTTGATAAGTATTTTTTAAAAATTACAAATTTATGGTAAATTTTTTAAAAAAGATATATGTTACTGTATTATTGAATGTAATAGACTGTTTGGCTAGCCTACAAAAATACTATATCTAATATATACACATACTGTGTGGAGTGGAAAAAATATGCATTGTAGAGGCTAATATGTCATTTAAGGAAATGGAAATAAAATGAATACAAACCTATCCATTTCATAACTACTGTGTTCCTCCAACAATACGGCCTCCACCAATAGGAAGGCCCAGCATTATATCTAGCATGAGGTGAAATTAAGCCCTGCCCCCAAAATTTAGGCCTATTTAATCCATGCGTTTCTCATATCATTCGTTAGAACTACACGAGGTGAAGAGAAACGGGAGGGAAGGGTGGGATGGTGGGGAGAAAACTTGCCTTTAGGAGTGCCCTGCAGGTAGCCTAGGCTAGAATACCCCGATAGCCAATAGAAGCTCCCCAAAGGCAGAATCCCCAGCCGCTTCAGGGCATGGTGTGGCTGCCCTGGTCCCCTCGCCTTTAGGCAGTCTCTTTTGGGCGATGGAAGCTTCCCAAGTGCAGTCACCAGCCACTTCGATCGGCTGGTAGAAGTGGCCTCAGGGCGAGCACACACACACACACTCCCCTCGCTGTGAGGCTGCTTCTATTGGCCAATGAAAGCTCCCCTAAGGCATAGTCCCCAGCCACTTCAGGGCGTGGTATGGCTGCCCATGTCCCCTTGTCTTTAGGCAGTCTCTTTCGGGTGATGGAAGCTCCCCAAGTGCAGTCACCAGCCACTTCAATTGGCCAGTAGAAGCGGCCTCGGGGCGAGCGCACACACACACTCCCCTCGCCATGAGACAGCTTCTATCGGCTGATGAAAGCTCCCCGAAGGCAGAGTCCCCAGCTGCTTCAGGGTGAGGCATGGCTGCCAGTGTCCCCTCGCCTTCAGGCAGTCTCTTTTGGGCAATGGAAGCTTCCCAAGAGCAGTCACCAGCCACTTCGATCGGCCGGTAGAAACAAATCCCATATCATGTAAAATTGTTTATCTTCTTGTTCTCTAATTTCAAATGTCAATTTACTAATTTCAGCACAGTCCATTATTTTCTTAATATCTTCCTCCTGCATAAGTATTTTATCGTTTTTCCAATTCTTAGCAAATACAATTCTAGCCACTGTTAAAACATTTACAATCAAATATTTCAGCTCTTTGTTGTATATTTCCAGTATAATTCCCAATAAAAAGTTCTCTGGTTTCAAGTCTATATGTTGTTTTATCATTTTTTTCCAACCATGTGTGGATTTTAGTCCAATATTCTTTGCGTCCAAGCATGTCCACCACATATGGTAATATGAACCAGGTATCTGATGATATTTCCAACTTTTATCCGATTTATTCTTAAACATTCTCGTAAGTCTCATTGTGGATAGATGCCACCTGTAAAACATCTTGTACAAATTTTCTTTAGATGCAGTTGACATTGTCATTTTATAATTTTGAGACCACAATTTTTGCCATTTTTCTAAATCAATCCCATATCCAAAATTTCCCCCCATACAATCATCGTTTCTTTAACTTGTTGCTCTTCCAATTTAAATTCTAGTAAATATCCATAAAGTTTTTTAATTACCTTTTCATCAGTACCCATCAAAATTTTATCTAAATCAGTCAACTTATCATAAATACCTTCTGTTTTAACATCTTTGTCAAATCTAGATTGTATTTGCAAATATGAAAACCAGTTCATTTTTACACCTTGTTCTTGTATAGATTTTCGTTCACCCTTTTCATTCAATCTATCACCATATCTGTTTGTTCCTTTTTATATATTATTGGATAAGAAAAAGCTTCAATAGTAGATATCCATAATGGAGATTCATTTTTTCTTCTTGAGGCTCATATTTTAGCCCTTTCCACCCATTGCCAAAATAATTTTTTATTTCTTTCAAAAGCACTCATCATTTTATCTGCCTGTCTTATTTCACTTTGGAAATATTTTTTTCTCTTGTTATTTATACAACATTTTCTCTATTATTATTATTTTTTGCTTTCATCATTCTCATTTTTGCTCTCTAAAAAGAATCATAGTAAAGGTTAAAGTTCAGGTTTAAGAAAAATTCAGAACAGTTGTACAGAAAAGTAATATGATGGTCAGGATGCTAGAAACTAAAGATAGATTGGATGGCCTTCTTCAAATGTCTGAGACAATGTCATATAGAAGAAGATCAAAACTTCTATCATTCCAAAATGCAGGACGTGGAATAATGGATTTAATTTACAAGAAGAGAGATTCCAATTTAACATTAGGAAAACTGCATAACAGTTAAAGAAGTTTAACAATGGAACCAACTGCCAGTTCTGAAGTTCCATTTGCTGAATATATTTTAGACAGCAATTTGTTGGGAATGCTTGAATTTGAATTCTTACACCTGAAAGCAGGTTAGACTTAATGATCTAAGTATAACCTTCCATTGCTATTATTCTTGGTAGACATTCTTTCCTAGACTAGATTTGAAAGGTAATGTGAAATATAATAGAATCCCATTATCATGCCATATTCAGTCACCATCTCTCCCGCTTTCTTGCCTCATACACATATATCTTGTTTTAGTTACTAAATGATCAATGTGTAAGTATAAAACCATACATCTATCAAGATTAACACTAACAGCCAACAATGAATATATGGTTAAATTCATTATTGGTAATCTCTTTTTAGTAAAATATCCAAAAAAGCCATTCATAAAACATTAAGTGGCTGAAATTATGGAATGTCTCAGCATGTCTAGATAATTCTCTTTTATGACAACATAGTTGTAGATGTATTACCAATAATACATCATTCAGTTAAAATAAGGGTAACAATTGTAATAAATAAAGCCATGTTATATTCTAAATAATATTTTCAAGGTTAATGTTTATCTGGGACTTTACTGAAATAAAATTAAAGGAAAGTCTGATCTCATATTTCCATACTTATGAAACAAGCGTATTCCATTTCAATTTGCTGCTGACACCTCTCTGCATTATTTTTACTAGTGAAACCTTGGGTGCCATTTTGCATTACTGAAGTAAATGAACTTTTGCATGATATTCGAATTTTTCGAGTTTAACTTATATGTTGTATAATAGAATCTGAAATCACATAGTGTGGCTCTTTGTTACCAGAACTTTGTACTAATCCTGTTTACTTTTTAAAGAATCTATACAAAGCAAAAAACCCAAACAGATGTATTGATCCTCACCAATTTCATCTCTAAAGTTTTAACGTCTTTTTGTAGATTTTGCATCACAAATAATGACATTATCTTAAAGGTTATCTTAAATTAAAACATACAGCTGGCTTCTTAAAATGATTAATGATTCTTCACAATCTAAACAATTTGATTCCACAGTATTGTGCTTTTTAAATGGTGGTCAAAGAAAGTTTATTTGATTCTTTCCATGAAGTCTTGCCCATTCATTCGTCTTGCAGCTGCAACTGTACAAAGTGGCTGGTCCTTTGTAGGCAGGCAGTTTCATTTCTCCATTGCTTAATTTGTCTTTTTTATCATTTAGAATAAAGTTATGACATACTGTCTTAGCATTATTATGAGATCTCATTATTACGAGATCCTTGAAGATCTTCCAAGGCATTTGACAAGCAACTAATATCTTAAAAATTATTATTCAGTACTTCTGTAATAACAACTTCTGGGGGTGTATGATGGCTCAGTGGTTAAAGACTCAGCTTGTCAGCTGGAAAACTGACAGACTGGGTTCTAGACCTGAGCACTGAACAATGTGTTGAGCTCCAGTTACTTGGCCCAGTTCCTGCCCACTTGGCAGTTCAAAATCATGCAAATGAAGTAGATAAATAGGTATCATTTTGGTGGGGAGGTGTCAGTATTCTGTAAGCCTTAGTGCATAGTTACGTTGGGCACACAATCACAAAAATGTCTACAGACAATTCTGGATTGCCTAGCTAAGAAACAGATGAGCATTGCCCCCTAGAATCAGACACAACTAGATAGGGAATTTTTTTTACTTTTACCTTTAATCTGCAGGCTAGATTAGCCTTTGCCACATTAAAGCATCTACTATCAGAAAGGATTATGCTGACTGCATTAACTGCATTCTCTTTCAAACCATAGGTTGCCCAACCCCCTATACCCATATGTGCGATCTGTTTAAGCTGCCTTTGTAATAAAATATTAGAAGCTGAATTGAGTGAAGAATCAGATTGAATTGAGAAGCTGAAATTGAATGAAGAATCAGATCGGAAGCAGTAGCCCAAGAAACTTACATTGTTTATATTCATTGACAATATCTCAAAGATAGTATATCTATCATGCTAACCTCATAGCAAAGGATAAATAATGTCATAATGTCAAATCTGATGAGTTTATCAAAAGCATTCTGGTGTCACATTGTAATTTCCACTGTGCTACCTTCTTTTTTTTCTTCTTCTTCTTGAAATATAGTAGGCCAAAGGTACATGAACTGTGCTTCTGGTTTTGCTCAGGGCTGCTCAGCAAGCTATCAATGCTTTGCTGGTAGCTCTGTGTACATTGTAGTTGTTTTCATACTTAATAGATTTATGTTGTATCTTCAAAGTGATTTGGTTTCTTCAGGGTTTTGGCCAGGACAGAATGTGAGGACAAAAAAGCAAAGATGTCATTAAAGCTGCAGGAGTTACCAAGTAAGGGGGCTGAGTGAGACCCCAAGTATGTAGTTCTAATTGAATATTAAACACTTAGTACAGCAAAGAAGTTGAGTTATTTTTCTTCAATGATAGCCACTATTATTTGTAATTCCAACCACATATCAGCCGATAAAAGTTTACTCGTTTCTGTCATTATACACTTACTGACTGACACTAACCAGGATCTGAGAAGATACATGGGGGTTCCATAAAGAGCCTTCCTATGAACCTCAATGTGACCTATCTATCTGAACACATTCAGATGTATTATTTGACATTGGCATAAGTAAATGTCAGATCAAACAGTATGTAGTCAGAAGGCAATTTAAATAACTGAAGTCAGTTGAATAGGCAGTGTGGTATCTAGAGGTTATTTTAGCAGAACAAAAATATCCAACTTAAGATTCCTTTTCTGTCAAAATATTTGCCTTGGGCAAATCACTGTCTCAGAACTTAATAAAATGTGAAGAAAAAGTGAAACTGCAGCAGTGAATAGGACATAGAAATGAAATACATCAAAAACCCAGACAATGAATTTAAAACAACATTCTTGATGGCTATGTGAGGAAGATAAGAGACAAGTATTTTATAATCTTTCTATTAGCTCAACAGATTTAGAAAGCCTAAGAGACCCTGTTGATTACCCGATTTGTTATCTTGTGAAAAAGTTGAAATATTTCTCTAAGAAGTGGACCATGAAGAATTGTCAATCATGAAAATTAAGTCATCATTTACTAAAGACAGGCACTAGAATCTCTGTGTCTATTATTTGTAGGAACTTCTAACTAACTTTTATTTTCTGTTAAGATTTAGAGATACTTTTTTTTTATAATGAAGATCACTGGAATATGACAACTGCTTCTGGCTTTTTGCTATTATTAAAACATTATGAATCTATCCATTAAAATTTGAACTTCCAAAGTCTGACAAATGTATTTTGTATATTTTGGATCATGACATTTAATTCTAGACCTTTTTCTTTATTTTCTATGGATATTCTCAGTCATTCAGGTCATGGTTGCCCCAAAGGTGGTTTTTTAAGAGGCAACTAGTCTTTCTTTGTTTTAACTTGATGACGTTATGTTTCTCTTTTAAAAGGCTTCTTCAGTTCTGACTGTCTTCTTTGGAAGATACCAAAGTCCACATTCTAGACAAAGAGAACCACTGGTTTGAAAGAGAGGTCAAAGAGGCCATTTACATTAAAATTGAACAATTTTCTCTCAACAGACGGCAAGTGATACATGCCACCTATCTCTTGCTTACAACACAGTCATTTCAGCAGTTCCAAAAAGGTTACAAACCCATTTGCACTATTCAAGTGACCCTGAGAGCAGAGATACATCTCCAAGTAGCTTCAATGACTCTCAGAGCTAATGACCAGATGATTGCAAGGGTGGGATTCAAATTTTTAACAACCTGTGGGTGTGGCTTATGTGGTGGGTGTAGCTTGGTGGTTATGTGACTGGATGGACATGGCTTAGTGGTCATGTTATTGGCTGGGTGTGGCCAACTCAATATCACTCACATCAAGGCACACATCTCCTCGCCTGGGCTTCTCATGACTGTGGGGATGCTGCAACAGTCGTAAATGTGAAAAATGGTCATAAGTCACTTTTTTCAGTGCCATTGTAACTTTGAATGGTCACTCCACACAAGCAAAGTACCAACAAAGGAGGGGGAAAAAATTCCAGAGACATTCCTGAGACAGGAAATCTAGTCCTGCCAAGAATGTAATAAGGGTTAACGGAGAGACAGTTTCTGTAAGCAACACCAGAATGTTTCCTTCCTGCCTTCCTTACAGGATTAGGCCAGTAATTTCTCCTAAAAACCAGTCCTCCAAACTGCTTAGAATGTTAACAACCAGTTCTAGCAAATATGTGTGAACTGGTAGAATCCCATCCCTGGATGATTGCAAGGAATATAAATTCTTCCATTTCCCAGCATTCAGTCAGAACTGAAGAAGGAAAAACCAAAATCCAGTTGCCTCTTTAAAAAGGAAAACCAAAATCCAGTTGCCTCTTCAACAAAAACCAAAATCCAGTTGCCTCTTTAAAAAGCATCTTTGGAATTTTTCTTTTATTGTTTTACCTGTTTACCACTTAAAAGTAATAACTTAAAATTCTAGTCATAAAGGCATGTTATGATGAAATCCTGTAAACGTTTATTGGGAATGAATCCACTGATGTCAGTTTTATATACCCAAACATCCATAATCTTTTGCATTTACTATGGTTTCATAAAAGATAAATTATTAAGAAATATACAAACTACCTTTTCACTTTCAGTATAGTTTCTTATGAAATGAAAATGACTGAGAGAAATTTACCCCAAGTATAAGAAGTTTTATTCTTTTTTTGCCAATTTCTATGGTTTGTTCTGACAGTGACTTATTTTTGTCTGTTTCTCCATCTTTGGTGTCTTTTCACATTTATCCTTAACATCTTACATAAATTCATTTGACAGTTCTGCTTCATTATCAATGAGATTCATGATGTTCAATGTTATACTGTAGAAAATGATTGGCTTTCTTCTTCTTTAGCTTGACCTGGAATTTGCACAAGACCCATTCATTATCTGTTCTGTATTCAACAGCTGGGTATGTCTTTGATACTATAACTGAACTCATCCGCTTCCTGTAGGTTGATATCAGCAACTAGATTCCTAAAGACTTTAATCCACCGACATAATAAACACCATTAATTACTCAGAAATATCTTCAGCTTTTTCTCAGTAGTATATTGAGTTTTATCAAAACTGATTGGCCCATCATCCAACGCTATATATGCAATCGTTTTATATTTTCTAGCCATGTGGTTTTCTTAGTAAAAGTACAGGAGTCGTTTACTATTAATTTATTTCACATGATATAAACTTATGCTTTTTACCAGTGGTGGGATTAAAAATTTTTTACTACCAGTTAAAAAAAAATTGGTGGGTGTGGCAGGAGAAGGATACTGTAAAATATCTAGTCAGAGGGTATTTGCCTGTCCTCTGAACTACTAAAAATTTCTGCTACCAGTTCTCCAGAACTAGTCAGAACCTGCTGAATACCACCATTGCTTTTTACTCATTGTCACACAAGAAGGCATCTGTTTCCAGCATCTTCCTTCCCTAATAGCCGCTGTAGCAACATTGCCAAAACAGCACTAAGAGTTTTTAACCTAATCTTGCATAGTTTCTTCTCTGGTAATATTGTACTGTTAAATAGAGCATATAAAACATTTGCTAGACCAATTCTCGAATATAACTCATTTATCTGGAACCTGCACTGCATATCTGAAGTAGCTTTAAAAATATTTTTTGGAACAAAATAATTAAAATTCACATTTAGACTATGATATATAAGATTAATTACAGTGCTTGTATTTTGGTCGTAGCTAATAAACAAAAATCCCAACAGGGCAGTAAATCACTATATTAAAACTGAGATTTTTTGAACAGACTAGAGTACCTTTACATGAAAAAGTCTGAAATATTTTTTAAAGGCACTTGAAAAGGCTTAATTGTTGAACTCTGGGGAAGAGGATTTCTATCCTATAGCAATGGCAAGATCAGATTTGATGCTGGGAATCAGCATAATCATAGAATCATAGAGTTGGAAGTTAAGTATTTAACTTCTGACCTACTGAAATACAAATTTAAACACAGGAATGAATAGGAATTAAAGCATCCTATTAAATTGTAATACGGGTTTAGTACAATGTGCCTCATTATAGTGAGAGAGGGAGGGAGTTCCTGGGAACAATGATTAAAGAATGCCAGTGTAAGTGTGAGCCAAAAGTATACATTCCCAGAGAGTTCCTATCTAAAATAAGCATTTGTTTTTATTTTTTTGTTTATTTGTTTATTTATTTATCATGCATGTATTATACAACAGATATAATTAGAACATGATGATTACATGAATGGGTATGAATAAACCCATTACACTAGGACAGGGGCTGTAGGCATGTTGGTATGCTTATGCATGTCCCTTACAGACCTCTTAAGAATGGGGTGAGGTCAACAGTAGACAGTCTAAGGTTAAAGTTTTGGGGGTTTGCAGAAGAGACCACAGAGTCAGGCAGTGCATTTCAGGCATTGACAACTCTGTTGCTGAAGTTGTATTTTCTGCAATCGAGTTTGGAGCAGTTTACCATAAGTTTGTATCTATTGTGTGCTTGTGTATTGTTGTGGTCGAAGCTAAAGTAGTCATTGGTAGGTAAGACATTGTAGCAGATAATTTTATGTACTATGCTTAGGTCAGACCAAAGGTGGCATAGTTCTAACTTCAAGTCTAGTGGTATAAGGTATTCTGTTGTGAGCAGAAGAGTGGAGGACTCTTCTTGGGAAATATCTCTGAACTCTGTCAATTGTATTAATGTCTGATATGCAGTGCAGGTTCTCTCACCTGAGACACAGTTTATTTTAGTGAGAATCAGGTAAAGTATAAACTGCTTCCACTGAAAAGAAAGGTTTAGAAAGCTAAGGCTCATTCAACTAAGTAGATTTTACTATCAGGATGATTCATACAAGTTTCTGTTTCTCAGTTAATTAAATTAAGCCACTAAATATAAATAATGATACTGAAAATATATATTTTATTTTATTTTATTTAGCTAACAGGGGTCTATAGGGTGGGATGACTGCTGACAGAAGTAAGTCAGTGGAGTGGCTTACTTAAACAAAAAATAAAAATGAAAAATATAGCACGCTATTACTTACAGTATGTAAAGCAAAGATGCTGTCAATTTTGTTTTTACTTTTCAAAAATCAGACCTCTTGCAGGTTTTCACACCTTTTGGAGTTGCTGCTCTGGCACTTAAGCTTTCTACCCAAAAGTAACTTTTCTCCAGGCTTATGATATTTGCAGTAGAGAGAACCAGAATTCTCCAAGGATTCTTTTGAATAATTAGCTGTGTGTTCCATGAGAAGTATGAGTACTGCAATAAATAACCTTTTTAAATGACCCAATTCATTTTCATAAAGAGTGCATGGTTTGTATAATTAAGAGTAAATTTCAGAAACTGTTGTTTTTCCCACTTCTGCATGATAATCTCTCCATTTTGAAATGATAATTTAGGCAGCACGCAAAAATAATTCTCTCTACAGCAAAAAGACGTAATGTCAGTCAATATGCATTATTTAGTGGCAAAGTGTAAAAGCAGAGCAAGTGACACTTGGTGAGCCCAGATTCCCTTTTGCCCTCACAGAGTTCTAAAAAGAACTTCACAAAATCTTACACTTCACATTTGTCCCATAGGAATCATAGCAGAAAGAAATGGGGAAAGAGTAAACAAGTGAAGGAAGAGCAGTTTTACTACTATATATTATCATTTATTCTCTATTGCTGCTCTCCCAAGTTAGCCATTACCTGAACAACCCATGACCATCAGTTCTATCACTTACAAGCAGAATAAACAGCATGTTCATTTCCTGTTTGGCTTTTTGTCTCTACCACAGACACTGTTCTGCAGACAATGGAATGGAATGGAATGGAATGGAATAGAATAGGACTTCCAGTTTGAGCTTCTTCAGCAACAGATCAAAACCTCATCTCTGTGAAGCTTCGATTCGTGCTCACCGCTGGAGCGCCCCAAGCCGGCTGGTTTTGGGGCTAAGCCACCCCATAGAGGTGGTGAAGAGAGGGGAGACTGCCAGCAGGGTTGAGGAGAGCCACATCTCTCCTCCCCAGCTGGCCATTACTCCCTTTCCCGAAGGCGGTTGCAGCGGCAGTCAGAAATGGCCACCACAAAGAAGAACTCCACTGGAAAAGAATGTGCAGGAGGAAGATAAGAAGAGAAAGTTTTGGTTGACCAGGTCAAACAGCAAAAGCAACAAATAAGGTACCCTGGAATTGAAACTGTTAAAAAACAATAACATTGTTCCCTAAGAAGATTTTTAAGCTGCGAAGGAGAGAGAAAAGGGAAAAGATTTGGTTTTCTTCTTTTCCTATACTGACAGCTAAGAGACTTAAGCAAGAAATTGGAAAAAAAATCCACTTTGACATCAATAGGCATTTAATGCTGAAAATAATAAGTCAAAGGGATAATAAAGATTTCTGGATAATTAAAAGCTTTTAAAAACAGGAAAGGAGAGAAAAAGAATAAAAGGGTAGGATCTGGAAGGGAAGAGACTGCCTGGAATTAAAAAAGAATTTACAGCAAAATCTCAACAAGACTTCCAAAAGATAAATTTTAACTGAAATATCACAACAAAACCCCGAGGAAGAGAAAGTCAAAAAAGAAATAAGAAGATATAACTCAGGACTATCTGGATTACTTGATTTCTGGATTCTTGGTTATTGTTTTGAATGACTAAAATCAATTGAGTGGTTGTTTAAAACTGTTTAAAATGGCTCCATTTTTAGAAGAACTGAAAATGGAACTTAAAAAGTACAAAGAAGATGCACAAGAAGGGTGAGGTTCTTTTGGCTTCATATTTCAGTTTTTAGAAATGGAGATTTGGAATTATGAGAAACAACAAGAAATGCCTGCAGAACAAGAAGATTGCGACAAAGAAGAAGCCATCTTTAATGAATAAGTAATCTTAGGTGGGGGGAAAAAAGGAAAGGTGGGAAAAAGAATGGAAAGTTTAAGATTGGGAAAAACAACTCCAAAAACAAAATAGAGTGAAAAAATAAGTATATAATCAGAAAGCAACAGAAGTGGGAAATGCAGAAGAGAGAATTAGAACTAGAGAGACAAGAGGGTAAAAGGGGGGGGGGAGAAGATGAGAGGGAAGAAAGAAAGGAAAAGAAGTTATAAAGGACAGAAGCAAAATATAGAGAAACAGGGCCTATTTAGAGATAATGGGTGAAAACTTAATGGAAAAAGGGATTCTGCAAAGGTACACAAGATAGTATGGTTATATTAGAAGCAGAAATAATTTTAGAAAATATGAAACAATGTATGATTAAAATGTTTGATAAAATAGCTATCGTAATTCAGTGGAATGCTTGTCAATAAATAAATGTAACAAAAGGTATATTTAATGATTTATAAAACATATGTGAAGAGAAATAAGGGAAAAATTAATTATGGAGATTATATGTGTTTTTAAGGAAGTATGATATTTAATTGAAAAGAAGTGTTAAAGATGTTAAGATTTTAATGATTATTAATGATAGAACTGAACTGGAATGGAATGAGGGTTTATAATTACATATATTTACAATCTTTCTTTTTTTTAAAAAGAATATGGTGTGTATTATAAGAATGTAACAAGCAGAATTCGATTGGAAGTTATGTGTTATGTATGATATTGAAGGTCATAAACTTAAGGTATATATTGAAGTTTAAAAGAATTGAATGGATGTAATTAAAAGATATAAAGGTGTCATACTCCAATTTGTAACTACAGGAGAAAATTTGTTTAATGAGAAAAGATCATATGAAATTGAAACACAACAGACAAAAGTATAAATATAATGATTTGAATTGAGATGAGATAATCAAAATAAAATTGAGAAAATTAAAAGATGGGAAAAACTCTATAGAAAATGTAAAATAGTATAAGATATGGAATAGAATACAAAAAGGAGCATGAAATTAAGTTTTGTGTCTGTATAAAGAAATTCAACCCAGGACCATGCTATTTTCAAAAAAGATGTTTTACTTGTATTTTGTGTGTGAAAACCCAAATAAAACTTTATTTTTTAAAAAAAGAATAGAATAGAATAGAATAGAATAGAATAGAATAGAATAGAATAGAATAGAATTCTTTATTAGAAGTATATTAGAAGTATTACAAGTATGTAATTGGATACACAAGGAATTTGTTTCCAGTGCATGAGTTAACAGTGTACGTATAAACAGCAAGTAATAGGTCAAAGGTCACAATCATAATTACAATCATTAATCTTAAGTTACAATAACAATTGATAAATCATAAGGAACCACTAGGAAAAGACAGTAGGGAAGATGAGAAAAGACAGTCCTGTGTGAATTAAGTGTTCAACAGAGTAATGGCCCAGGGACGGGGGAAATGATGTTTGGTTGCTTTGGCATGTGGTGTCCTGAGGGGAGAAGCTCAAATAGATTATGTCCAGAATGTGATGTTCTGTAGATATTTTCTCAGCCCTCTTTCTGGTTCATGCAGTATACAGGTCTTCAATGGAAGACAGGCTGGTTGCGATGTTTTTTCTGCAGTCCTAACTATCTGTTGAAGTCTGAATAATCTGATCTTAGTATTTCTCCAGATCACTAATAATTATCTCTCTTGTGTAAAGAGGATACCACTTTGGATCCATAAAAATCCACTTTTACCACTAGTGACCTCTCTTGGCTCAACCTACCTTGCATAATAGTTGTGGGAAAAATAGAAGGTAGGAAGATTGTGTACTCCATCTTGAATTATACAAAATAAAGGAAATATATAAATCAATCAATAAACTCTCCAAAGTTTAGTTATCATAGCCCAAGAAAAGGAAAGCTGCCTGATGCACTTCAATCAAGGTCTGTTGGGCAGGAAAAAATAATAACAAAGGGAAAGAAATATTTTAAAATATATCATACTATCTGAATAGTTTTTATACATGGTTTAAGCACATTTACTGAATAATGACCTACCTTTACAAAAATTGTATCTGATAAATTGCCAGATAAGTTATAGTGAAGATATGGAACTTCATTACCATTTAAATACTGCAGGATTTCATTCCCCTTTCTTAGCCTAAATAATTTAGTAAGAAGGGAGGGAGGGAGGGAGGAAGGAAGGAAGAAAAAAAAGGTAATAAGATCAACCATGCTTATTATCCAGTAAGTAATGACTATCATCCATTAAAAAAATGCATACACATAGATACCCTCATAAATTGTTGATATTTAAATCTTCATGTAATATTGGCAACACAGTTAAAAAATAAATCAATACTACTGACCTGGTTGTTCTAAAGTTAAAGCATGAGTAAAGTGAGACAAGTTTTTTCATAACACTTCTGCAGAGCTTTCCTTGGGGGCATTTCACATGGGACTGCAGAAAGAATTTGTTTAAATATGAACTGTTCTTTTAGAAATGTATAGCATCTTTTAAGGGAGCATTCATGAGCTGTGTGTAAATTACTAGTTCTGAATATGCTTCTCTGCAGGATTCAAGCAGACTCTGTAGGAGAACAGGTGTGTTAATCCATGATAGTCAGAAATCAGGAACACCTTTTATGACTAATATGTACATCATCCCAGTTTAAATCTTAGTTTAGCCACATGGATCTGGTGAAGTGAACTTATAGGTCACAAAAATTTATGTCATTTAATGAAGTGGGTTAGTCAAAAAATATGCTATCTGCCTCCTAATGCAGTACTCTAAGACTCATTGATTTGATTGCCTATGTCTTTAAAGTTATTCTTGCATCTATGCAATACATATTTCTATGGCTAGTAGTTTCTATGACCAGAAGAAAAGTTAACCTGCTGTCTGTTCAAATCTAGAGTCTTAATTTTTAAAAAATTAGATTGGGGTTGTGTGGGTGGGGTGGGGTGTAGCAATCCCTTAGAAATTGCCTTGTTGCTTGGGTAAATTTGGCAGCAAACTTGAAGTCAATTGCATGAGAGTTGGAGAGTGCCTACTTCTCCATTTCAGATCAGATTTTGTATAGAGCTAAATCTAAAATAGGATCTAACATTGGAATAGAAAGTGAAACCTCTGGTGATCACAGAAAAAGAAATGCAAGATCTATTACACAGACAGAAGTCAGGAAAAGCATCAGGTCCAGACAAGATAACTCCTTGCTTAAAAGTCTGTGCTGACCAATTGACCCCCATCTTCATCTGAATCTTCAATAGATCACTAGAGATGTGCTATGTTCCTTCCTGCTTCAAACGTTCTACCATCATCCCAGTGCCAAAGAAGCCCTCCATCAAGGAACTGAATGACTACAGACCAGTTGCTCTAACATCTGTAGTTATGAAAATCTTTGAAAGGCTTGTGCAGTCCCACTTGAAAACCATCATGGATCTGCTGTTAGATCCCATGCAGTTTGTATACCGAGCAAATAGATCGACAGATGATGCTGTTAACATGGCTCTGCATTACATCCTACAACACCTTGAATCTCCAAATACCTACGCAAGGTTACTCTTTATAGACTTCAGTTCAGCATTCAATACCATCATTCCAGACACTCTTCTAAGTAAATTAACCAACTAGCAGTACCTGAACTCACTTATAAGTGGATCATAAGCTTCCTAACAGACAGGAAGCAGCAGGTGAAGCTAGGCGGAATCACATCCGATACCTGTACAATCAGCACAGGGGGCCCTCAAGACTGTGTGCTATCTCCACTTCTCTTCTCCCTATATATCAATGACTGCATCTCAAACGATCCATCTGTTAAAATGCTGAAGTTTGCTGATGACACAACAGTAAATGGTCTCATTCAAGACAACGATGAATCTGCATACAGACAGGAGGTTATACAACTTGCCTTGTGGTGTAACCAGAACAATCTGGAACTGAGCACACTCAAAACCACAGAAATAGTGGCAGACTTTAGAAGAAACCCTCCCATACTACACCTCTTACAATACTAGACAACACAGTATCAACAGTAAAGACCTTCAAATTTCTAGGTTCTACTGTATCACGTGACCTAATATGGACACCTAACAAAAACATCATCAAAAAAGCACAACAAAGAATGTTCTTTCTGCACCAACTCAGAAGCTCAAACTGCCCAAGGAGCTGCTGATACAGTTCTACAGAGGAATTATTGAGTCTATCATCTGCACCTCTATAACTGTCTGGTTTGGTTCTGCAACCCAACAGGATAGACACAAACTTCAGAGGATAAAAAAAAATTACTACCCACCTGCCTTCAACTGAGGACTTGTATAGTGCATGAGTCAAAAAGAGACCTGTGATTTACAGACCCCTCACATCCCGGACATAAACTGTTTCAACTCCTTCCCTCAAAATGACGCTATAGAGCACTGCACACCAGAACAAGAACAGTTTTTTCCCGAAAGCCGTCACTCTGTTAAACAAAAAATCCCCTCAACACTGTTCAACTATTTGCAAAGTGTACACTACTATTACTGTTAATCTTCTCATCACTCCTTATCACCCATCCCCTCCCACTTGTGATTGTAGGACTGTAACTTTGTTGCTTGTATCCTTACAATTTATACTGTTTCCTAGTATGATTTGATTGTTGATTGTACCCTATGACTATCATTAAGTGTTATACATTATGATTCTTGATTCTTAATGAATGTACCTTTTCTTTATGTATACTGAGAGTATTTACACCAAAACAAATTCCTTGTGTGTCCGATCACACTTGTCCAACAAAGTATTCTATTCTATTCTATTCTATTCTATTCTATTCTATTCTGTTCTGTTCTGTTCTGTTCTGTTCTGTTCTGTTCTGTTCTGTTCTATTTGTTGTTGTTATACTTATTGTATGAAAAAGTTCTAATTCTTTCATTTACTACTGGCCATTTTTGCTTCTTACTTAAGCTATGAATAATATGAAACAGGTTTTGTGTTTTAATTTTTAACATTTTATAACTAAGATTTTTTAAAGAAAAGAACAGAATAGCAATGTCTATAGTACCACAATGCTAACATAGTTATTAGAACTGGTGGGGCGGGGGGGAGAGAATGGAAAAAGAAAAAAGCCAAGTTGCCTGAAGAATTTACCAAGGAAAGTTTTCTGGAAAAGCTGGTTTATTAATATAGAAAAGAGTAGGTGCTAATTAGATACTCTGAATCTCAGCAGGTTAGCTAAGGTTACCAGCTCTGATTTGTGTTAATTATTCCATTCAGTCAGCTGGAGAAATGGTCCCTGAACTAATTCCCTCCGAAGTGCTTCAGGTGTTAAATTGGATTATAATTTAAAAGATGATGCTTATAGAGGAAATGGTTCAGAGGAAATCCAGAGTGGGCTTTGCACAGAAGGCTTACATTTCCAATGTAGATGAGCAACTTGAGGTATTGATTATGTGCTATCAAATTATTTTAAACCTCTAGTGACCACATAGAAATATTTTCTCCATGAAAATCTACAAGAAATCTTTCACTTACAAGTAGTCATTTAATGATCATTCATAGATATGATACATTTTGGGTGCTTGACAGTGAATTAACATTTTCAACCAGTCACATGATGTTAATTAGTTACTTTTTAATGCTTTCTGGCAGAAAATGAAAAAAAAAACCCATTGGAAATACTGGATTCACTTAACCATTTGTTTCACTTTAAAAAAAATCACATGATTTACTTTATGACCACGATGACTTGCTTTAAAATCAAGATTGGCCATGTAGTGCTGTCATTTACAATTGCAACAACTTACAGTCGTAATTCCAGGCTCCAAAGTGGCCCCAGGTCAAAGACTATCTGTATCCCCAAACAGTTTGTTCAAGTCTCCTAACAGTGTCTCAAAACATAACAGGATCCATCCACTTTGTTGCTGGTCATTCTTTTTTTTCCTTTCTTTTCTCCTTTCCCAGTATTAAAGCCTTCCCACAAAGTTGGTCTTTGTCCAAAGTAGAATAGTTTGAACCAGGTCATTTCTGCCACAAATGAAAACTTTTGATTTATTCATTCAGTGATCAATCGGTTTGTTTTCTTGGCTGTCCAAGTATCCTAAGGAATCTTCTTCAATGAAAAAGCATATTGTAGGTACCCAGCCGAAAAACTATATTTTAAGTTTTCAAAAAAAGGGATATTTTTTAAGCCATTGCATCTTTAGCACAAATGTATTAGAGGAATATTGGATTTAGAGTGTCCTTATTTTAAATGTTTGTGTCTGATTTAAAACTGATTTCATAGTTTTAAAAAATAGATCTCGCAACTTCTTCTTTATGAAATAGTCTTGAACAGAACTGAGATACACTGAGCTGAATAAAATAAACCAAGTTTTACTTGGATCCAATATAGATTAAGTATCCTATTTTGATGCTTTTTATTTATGAAATACTGCAATTTATATTTATATTGGCTGTAAATACTGGAACTAAATTTTGTATAAGGCGGTTACTATATAAAACATTTAAATTAAATGAATAGAAGTATAACATTTTGGGACTTTGTTCATCCAAAGCTTTGATTGGAAAAATTATAATCATTCAAATATTGCCAAATGTCAACACTCAGGGCACATGACAGTGGATGTTGCAAACTATAGTTCAACAATATAGAGAGGTCATCCTTTCTCACATTCCAGTTTTACATGGCCACTAGGGATCTCTGAAGAAAATTGCAATCAAATCAAATCAAATGAAAAACATGGGAACCTTTCCAGTAAAAAAGAGTAGTAATTTTATATAGTTGTTTATATTAAAAGAATGGTTCAACTGTGATCATGCCTGATCTGGATATGCCTATCATTTCTTCATTTGGGAGATAAATTGTCACTCTGCCTCTGCTGAGTTCCTCACTAATTAAAGCTACATCTGTTAAAACCTGCAGTGAAGGGGTTTTGGTAATTGTGTGCACAAGGAACTGTGTAAGTCTCATTATGTTTAATAGATTGTAATAAACAACTTAGTGCCTATATAAGGCTTGAATTGACATACACTAGTTAGCAAAAAGAAAAAAAGAAAGAAAAGAAAGATTGAACAGGAGAAGCCAAAAAAAGCCACTCACTAAAGAATATTGTAGCACTGAGTTTTGTTCAACTTGCCTTGTTCTCTTTGAACATTTCTATCACTTAAACATTTCTGGGCATATGCAGAGGGCCTCTCAGTCCTGTAAATTTGGTATATTAATATGAGATCTGAAACCAGAAAGCTGGGTAGGAGACCAGATTCTAAAGAAAACACTATCTTTAATATCAAGAAATGGTTAAGAAAAAGCCTATCAGGGTGAAGCAACTTATCTGAGCCTTGTCTTTTAACCTACTGCTACTAAAGAATATGAATATATTTCATTCCTAAGCTTGACAGTAAGATGGAAAGCATACACATTAATAAATAAAAATAAATAGCATTTAATTGCCATGCCCACATTATGACACTTCAGGACCAGTAATGGGAATCAAAAAATTTTACTACCAGTTCTGTGGGAGTGACTTGATGGATGTGGTGTGGCTTGGTAGGCGTGGCTTGGTGAGTGTGGCAGGGACAGGATACTGTAAAATCCCCATTCCCTCCCCACCCCATTTACCTGCTTTCCAGCTCTGTTCTCCTGTGCAGGGCAACAAAAAAAGACCCATCCAATCAGCTGAGACTCAGGAGGCAGAGAATAGGTGGGGGACGGGCCAGTCAGAGGTGGTATTTGCCAGTGCTACAAACCATTCAAAAATTTTTCTACCAGCTCTCCAGAACTGGTCAGAACCTGCTGAATACCACCTCTGCTCAGGACCAAGATTAGTCCTGACTCCAAACTCCATAGGAAGGAATTCTAGGATTACATCAAAAGCTACTGACCCTCATGAAAAGCTATTAGCTATGGATGGTCTCCACTGTTTTTCCCTAGTACCAGAAATATGTACGAGCTCAGATAGACCACTAGTTGATGCAGAACAATGAATCAGGCCAGCAAGTGGAGCAGAATTTGCTAGCAGCTCCTGAATACTCCCACCTACCCCGATACAGCAGTCATAAAAGCAGCAGCTGCAGCAGCTTCCCAATGCCAAATGCCTGCCTCTCTCCCTGACAAATAAGATGAAAATTCTATCAGATATACTACCATCCCATATATTTGTTTTATAACCTTTTAACAGAAAAGCTGAAAAGCTGATAACATCCTTCTGCCACGAAACACTCTGTCGTTCAACAACTTACTTCGTGAGCCTCTTGAAGTGAGCCTCTTGAAGTATAATTTTAATGTTCAATTGAACAGTGCTGGCTAACTGTAAAATCCATATGCGTGCTGGGTGAGAGAGCATGTTGCTGGCATGTTGTTTCAGTTGTTAGTCTGCGATAGGAGCTAGAATCAAGGGTCTAAATCAGTGTTTCTCAATTTGCCAACATTAAGACGTGTGGACTCCCAGAATTCATCAGATTCTGCTTGGCATTGAATGGAAGACCTGGAGAACTGCGGCAGCATAGTAGCAAAAGCATTTTTTTTTTGCTTTCCTATTGGACCTGCCTCCATATTAGAGGGTGACACAAGATAGGAGTGGATACAAATGCAGATTACTAGCACTTAAACAAATAAGAGGGGGGTTTTCAAGGTTGAGAGAAGGTTGATATTGCTGACCCTAATTCAAGACCTTAAATTCTATATATCCATGTGAATCAATGCGATGCTGACAATAGAGTTTTATCATCCTATGTTTTCAACTTCATTCCTTTATAGAAGATGAATGGCTTATTCTGCTCTTAATGGTGTGAATATAGGATAGCTAAATGCATTTAATTTGGTATTTCAGAAACTGATCATATATAAATTCAGTGCGAGAACCCATAAATATGGAAAGAAATAATGTCAATAAAGCACCTACCCTAATAGATGATTCATGAAGTAGATTAATACTGAACACTGTAATCTACTGTTTATAATATAGTAGATTTAAATAGAAGTATATATTTCATTTCCTAAACATTTTAATGACAAATAAATTCTCTTAAAAGCCTAGACAAAAAAGAAGAATTGACATTACTTTGCTACTGTAAAATATCCCCTCAAGTACTTCACCCATTTTTGCTAATTTATTTTCATCTGTTCTTGGCAGAATTTGTTATTTTAATACAAAGAGAAATTAAGAAATTCAATTTCTTTTCTTTTTAAAAGCATGGGATGACAAATTATGATAAGTAATGGAAATTTGCAAATTAAAGCAAGGATTGAATGCTTCATATGGTGAATATGATCATTAGAGAAATCATCTGGTTCTTAACTATATAATGTAAAAGTATTACACGGAAAAAAAAATAACTTAGTAGTAATAGAAGTTGGGGTCCATTTCTAAACTAAAGGCTCTATAATCTTCTGTTTGTAAATTGCTTTAGCTTTCCTTCCTTCCATTCGTATTATTAGAGTAGACTGAGACCACCAGCTAATGCTGGGAAGAAATTGAAAAATAATGGAGTATTAAGTTTTGTGCCGACCCAAAGTTATTTTTATGCTTTCACAAAAGAAAGTTAAAGAAAGCTTAGATGGTCAATCTAAACAGCTCTTGCATATGGCATAAAAGGAGATAATTAATTCATCACCATTGTCCAAAACTATTTTTGGGTATTAAGAACAGGAGTGGGATTCAAATTTTTAACAACCAGTTCTGTGGGCATGGCTTAGGTGGCAGGTGTGGTCATGTGACTTGGTGGACATGGCTTGGTAGTCATGTTATTGACAGGGTATGGCCAACTCAATATCACTCACATTGAGGCACGCATCTCCTTGCCTGGGCCACTCATGACTGTGGGGATGCTGCAACAGTCTAAGTGTGAAAAATGGTCATAAGTCACTTTTGTCAATGCCATTGTAACTTTGAATGGTCACTCCACACAAGCAAAGTACCAGCAAAGGAGGGGGAAAAAACTCCAGAGACGTTCTTGAGATAGGAAGTCTAGTCCTGCTAAAAATGTAATAAGAGTTAACGGAGAGGCAGTTTCTGTAAGCAACACCAGAATATTTCCTTCCTGCCTTCCTTACAGGATTAGGCCAGTAATTTCTTCCAACAACCAGTTCTCTGAACTGCTTAGAATGTTAACAACTGGTTCTATCCAATAGGTGTGAACTGGTAGAATCCCATCCCTGATTAAGAAGTAGTGTCTAGGTTTACACAGTGAGATAAATAAAAATGTAGTTTGCTTGTTGGAATGTTGTGCTAATACAACACAATTAATGATTAACATGTTCTAACTTCATGGTTAACTAAAACATGTTTATGAAATTTCCTTATCTAAGTTTACAGAAACTCAGAAAAGAAATTGCCTTGAATAATTAATTATATCATTTAGGCCTGACAAACATTAAACAAAAGTTTAATTAATTAATTTATTATTCAGTATTTTGTATGCATACAGTCAATGGATCCTACGAACACAGGTTTAGTCAGTAAACTTTGGTGAAGTATATCATAGCTGAAAATATTATATTAATATAATTACTAAATCAAAGATAATATCAGATTGTGTAAATTATATTTCTTTCATGTCTCTCTCTCAAACTCACGAACCAGGTTTCATTTAATCACAAATAAAATCACCTAGATGATGAATTAATGAGCACTCCTGCTGAAAACTTGGGAAATTGAGTAAAATTCATCACATAATCAGCACAGTAGGCAGTTCCACAAACAAGTCCACAACTTGTTGCTTGAACATGTTTTTCAGGCAGAACTTGTATTTCAGGTGTAAATTTATACACCCCAGACTATTTTAATCTCTTTTTCATACACAGGAGTGCTAATAGATTTTGGGGAAAAAACTATTTCACACTTTTCTGCAGAAGTGGAAGAGTTAGTTTAAGAAATATAAATGTTGAATGTTGACTGGAGAAATTAAAACAAGTAAGAAATAATTTGTTACAAAAATGAGCCCTAACTGCCTTTGAGCAAATGGAATTAACTGAATCTGATTCTACTGGCATTAAATATACTGCAATTAATTTTGAAATTAATTGGTCTAAAGTACTTGTTTGAAGTTTTCAATGACTTACCAACTACGTTATTTTATTGTAAATATGTATTGCTATTTTTCAATAAATGTTTATATTTATATATAACATTTTTTCTTATTTAACTAGCAAACATGCACTATTTTGCCCCAAATTCCAATTTTAGATAATTGATATTTTTTTCAGTGTGAAAGACAAATGAACATCTCCACACACTTGGGAATGACATTGTATATGTGTGAATGTGCCTGGCATTCACTTTTTGTGTATACAAAAATGCAGCTGTCCATTTTTTGTATCTAATCCTTGTGGACTATTGATGTAGCTATAAGAACATGTGAATATTGCATTAAGCACAAAGCAATTCTTTGCAAATGATTACAGAAATTCAAAAATTGCTTTCATTAAAGCTGCTGCTGATTGCCCATTGTAGGGATTGGATAATTATTTCCTGCTGAGTAAGCAGAGACTGGAATATAAGGCAGTCAAGTTCCTCAGAATAAGCTCACTGTACAAGTAAATAGGATACTTAGGATGAGTGCCATTGAAATTCAGAACAGGATCCCAACATTCCACCCCACCCTAGTACTTGGATAAGTGAGTAATTGTTGAAGATGGGCTCTTGGACCAGTGGCTAAGAATATGTTACAGTTGGCTCATGGACAAATAAAAGTATGTAGAGGGATAAAAGAGAATTTTTGTTTAAAGGGGAGGATTTGGTTGTTTAATTAGTAAGTATGGCCTTTGATGTTGCCAAAAGGAGCCTTTGAAGCACTATACTAAGCAGCAAGAGAAGCTATGTGGTTCCTTGTTTAGGGACCTATTGATGGGATTAATAGTATTATTGGAATGATTGGAGTCACAGACTAATTGGCAACAAGCAGTAAAGCAGTGGCTGTCGTAGATCCATCAAGCAATTGTTTGGCAGCATGAAGCTTCAGATTGGAAGTGCTATCATCTAGTTGCTAAGGGGTTGGTGGTGATGGTGTGGCATTTTTAGAGATCTTCCTTCTGACAGTGATAATGTCAATAAGCTTGTGATCACTCTGTCCCTGAGTGTACAGAGATGAGTCTGATAGCAAGGTATGTGCTCTGCACAGGCCTGCCATTGAAGAACATCCAGAATCTTCAGCTGGTTCATAACATGGCAGCAGAAACATTTCTGGTGCACTTTGTTGAAGCCATATTATGCCTCTGTTCTGCAAGCTATGCTGACTTTTAGTAGGCTTATGGATAGAAATCAAGCTACATAGTTTTTCATGTTATGGGACAAGGTTATTTGCAGGACCATCTTTCTCTCACTGTTTCTATCCAGACTATTTGTTCAACAGAAGTGACTAGCTGGGCTAGTATTGTATTATTACAAAATATCATCTGGCAAGGTATAGGAAGCGGGCCTTTTATGTTGTAACTTGTTTATTTTATTTATTTATATTCTGCCTTCATTTTTATAAATAACTCAAGGCAGAGAACATACATAATATTCCTTCTTCCCATTTTTCCACACACAACAAAATTTGGTGAGGTGAATTAGGTTAAGAAAGAGTGACTGGCCCAATCACCCAGAAAAGTAATTATTTCATCTTATTCTGCTTTAATCAGATAACATACATTGGACTCCATACTTTAAGAGAACTTCAGAAAAATTGAAAAAGATGCAGCAAAGATAATCAAGGACTAGAAATTAAATTCTGTGAGGAAGATTGAAGAGGTATGGTTAGGCTTGAAAAGAGTGAAGAGGGATAAAATAATCTTCTTCAAAAAACTGAAGCATTACACAGAAAAAGTGCAGAGTCTGTTCTCTGTCATTTCAGAAGGGGGGACCAACTAGCAGTTATACATTACAATGAAATATATTTAAATTATATGTTAGAAAAATGAGAGATTCTAGGGTGTAGCTAACCCAAACCTCTTTCTCCTTTCCCCATTTAATGCGGGTTTATACAATCACTTAATCTGAGCCTCTCTTTGGGATAGCTCTATGTTACCAAAAACCTCACATACACAAACACATACATCCTTCTGCACCTACATGTGTACATTCCATCACAAATAGTTTTTCTTTTTAAAATTTTTTACAGAGTATATCTTTATATGATTGTAGTGGGGAAATTACTTTTTTGTTATTCATTTTTCATTGAATCTTCATAAGACGAGGAACTGAGATGTTCATGAGATAATCCATCTAATGGCTTATGTAAATAGGGGCCTTTATTGTTCACAGCAAGGAAGCAATTAGTTCTCAATTTGATTGCATTATTGTTCACAAAGGCATTTTAATAGATTGGATCTTACAGCGTAATTGTTAAATGTTTGAAAATAATTTGCATTAATGATTAAATCTTCATCTTCAACTTTCAGAGAGGTTATGTAGCTGGACCTGGTTTAAAATGATACATGTCTTTAGCTGCCTGAGCACTTATACCACAGTGTTAGCATTATATATTCAAATGTCTTATTTTGTATAAAACCAATTCTCCCCAACCAGAATCATAAATCCTACAGATTAAAAAAATTAGAACATATTAACCATCCCATCATAGTAATTGGCTTTACTCATCACAATTGGCTAAATCAGATGAAGTGTAATTTGTTTGGATATTATCTTATTGTATGATGTGAATCTATCCACTGTTATTTGCAAACAATAGCCTATAATTTAGAATGTTGTCTACACTCAGCCAACTGCAATTTATTCAATCAGCATATGCCAACCTTAATTTCACATCATGTGAGAAATGAAGAGCATATGCTATCTTCAGTCACTACTGTGCAGTTTATCAAATAGCAGAACAGATCTAAAAAAATAAATTTTAAAATAATCATTGCTATTAAAATATAACTGATAAATCCATTGTGTAAAGCAAGTAAGCCATATTGAAGGAGAATAATGACATTTCACAGGAAAATGTTTAAATTATTAAAAGGGACTAACTGTTTTAAATTTCACAGGAAATTTGTCATCCTATTTTCTTATGTCACTTTAGGAATTGCAATGGTTCATGAGGATGACCTTGGAGATAGGGGAGAACCACAGCTTCGTTGGATAGGAGGCAGCTTAGCCCACAGATGGAAGATGGGCATGGCAAATGTCTCAGAAAGGTCTGTCCTAGTTTCTTGGACTGTAAAGTGATAGGGGAATGATCTGCTTACAGATATGCAAGATTCTGTAAATTTAACTACTGATCTCCTAGGAGATGACTTTAAGAACAGTCATACAGCCATTGAGGCTAATCACCTTAATCTTCATGACTTCCATGAATTGGTACAACCATTTCTGAAGCCAGCCAAGTTTCATGATGTTTTTCTTTCTTTCCATAAGGTAAGGTAAGGTAAGGTAAGATAAGTTGGGTAGGGTAGGCTAGGCTAGGCTAGGGCAGGGCAGGGCAGGGCTGGGCTGGGCTGGGCAGGCCAGGCCAGGGCAGGATAGGATAGAATAAAGATCACATTTATTGTCATTTTTTTACACTGACACACATTAAAAATGAAATTCTGTTGCCTGCACCCAAAAGTGTGCCCATACATAACACAACTAAAGATATGCTATATACATTGAATATGTATGCGTGCATGCATCTACACCCTTATATATAAATATATATAATTATTAATCACTATCCATTTTGAATATGTAGTGGAAAGAAGAAACTTGAGAATTCACAACTTTATGCTATGTGGAACAAACTGTGACTGAATCTGGATGTTCTGCTTCATATACCACAAAGCCTCCTCCCAGAAGGAAACAAAGAAAACAGGTCATGGAGAGGATGTATAGCATCCCTGATAATAGTGCATACCCTGATCAAGCAGTGCTTATATGATATGTCCTGGATGTAAGGGAGTGAACTGCTAATAATCTTTTCTGCAGTCCTCACCTTCCTGTCTGAAGCAGTAAGGTGGTGCAGAATGTGGCAAGGGGGGCAGAAAAGATTATTGGCAGTATTCCCAATGGTGCTTTTTTTCACAGGCAACTGGGCTTTCTTGTTTTTTATTTTGAAGATGTTTCACTCAGTGATGGGATTCACATTTTTTTTACTACCGGTTCTATGGTATGGCTTGGTGGGCGTGGCAGGGGAAGGATAGTGTAAAATCTCTAGTCAGAGGTTATATTTGCCAGTTCTCCAAACTACTCAAAATTTCCGCTACCGGTTCTCCAGAAATGGTCAGAGCCTGCTGAATACCACCTCAGGTTTCACTTCTCATCCAAGAAGTTTCTTCAACTCTAACAGAATAGTGGGGAATGGAAGGATTTATATTCCTTTCAGAAAGCTGTAATCTGCATCCTTTTATAAAGGGCTGTCAAACTCCTGGCCTGTGGGCCAGATATGTCACATACTGGCTATGCCCACACTTGATTTAGCAAAGTGGGTGGATCCCAATATGTCACATGATGCTGCCATGACATTATTAGTGTGACACACATGTTTTAGAGGGTCATTGAAGCACTTGGAGGTTTATCTGTGTCCTCAGGGTCACCTGAGTAGTACTACTGGTTCCTGTAGTCTGCAATTTTTCTCTGGAAATCCCTTCCTACTCCCACACCATTCAAAGAGTGTTCATCCCAAATTGTATAGCTAAAAGTGTTCTGGACTAGCAGGCTCGTAGCCTGCAAATCTGATTGGCCCACTGAAAGCCGATCGTGATTGGTCACCATAGACTGATGCAATTGGCCAGTAAACGGGCTGTCACGATTGGCCCTGCCAAGAGCAGCAAACTCAAATCGCCTTCATTGGCTGCCTAGCCGCAGCCAGCCCTATATAAGGGGCTGCTGCGGCTGGGATTAGTTGCTCAGATCTGAAGTCACAAATAAAGAGCTTTAGTTACTATCTGAGTCTTGCCTCCATTCTTGAACCGTCCTCCCAGACATAACAAAAAGTCTGTACAGATTTTCAATCATCCAGGTCATGGTTGTCCCAGCACTTCTTTTTGAGACAACCATGACTGAGAATCTCTACTATTATTGGCAGTATATATTTGTCCGGAACTCTACTACACTACTCTTGGCACTATGTATTTGTCCTGAACTCTATATAGTTTTCTTCATTATACAGTCAGAAAATATATCCAAATAGTGATATTTTTATTTTATTATGTTTCTATCACAATTCTGGGAAGTGTTCAGAAAGTCACATCATAATTATGATAAAGGCAAAGATAAAATAGAGATTCTAAAGTAAGTAAGGACATCAACTGAGTACAACTCTCCCAGGCATAGTATGCAAGAACATCAACTGCATATTTTCCTGCATATCAGTTGCATTCACCTCTCTTCACATGTCTATTGAGAAATAACCAAGGGCACCTGCTGAGAAAACTATCATTCTGCAAGAATACGTAAGTACACTAGGTTGAAGAAGACGTAAGTACACTAGGTTGAGTTCAGCTTATTATCAGGTAAATTTATATAATACTGCAGAATCCTTGCAATAAACTCAGATTTTTCCTCTCCTTTATTTCCAACAAATCTAAAACCATTCATGAAAGTCTTCTTTTTTTCCTATAAAAATTTTTTTTTGTGGGGTGGGGGGAATAAAAAAAATCTTCTTTTGCTAGTTTTATCTTCATCAGATATATGTGTATGACTGCAGTGTTATTGCTTCCAGCAACAAGAGAACAATGAAAAATCTTTTATTTATAAAATGGAGATCAATGACTATGCCAAAAGGCACTTCTCCTTGGTGTTGAAAAAAAAATAGAAAATGGAACCAGGAATAACTTGCAGGTCTTCAAAGTAAGTTACAAGAGAGGGGTTCAAATAATTGTAAATAAATGAACTCCCTTTCTTATGAATAATACTACAAGTATTATTTCAAAATTTTGTTGTCACAAATAGGTTACAATCTGCCATTTCACCCAAATCAATTTAAGTTCTTCTACATATTAATGGCTTATTTCCCTAATCCTTTGCATTTTATAGATCAGTATTTTCATTTACTTTGCTAGCAGAAATAAAATCCCAGAATAATTATGATTCAAAATAGAAATTTAAAATCAATAGGTCTAATAGTTCTTTGTATATTAGAATCTACCAATGAAATTTGTTTTAGAAAAAATGTTTTGTACTGACTCAGTATATTCAGGTGTTTTGGGGCCATTGCTTGAAAGATGTAGATTGTATAAGATGAATATCACAGTTTTGCTTTATGTTTCATCACCTGCCTTGAGCAAATTAAAGTGCCAAAACCAAATGTACATTATATATTGTGTGGAGTGGCAGAACATCTGTCTCATTTGCTGAAAACCTAAACAGAGGTATATCGAGGGACTGAATAAATAAATCAACTGTGAAACAAAGAAAAATGTCCACAATCCCTGGTTTTACTTTTAGAAATACAACAGCAGACTTTATTTTTTCCATGCTAGTAAAAGGTTCTTTTCTGTTGCCAGAACAATGTTCCTTATCTTTATGTTTGTTTTGAGAAGACTGTCTTAAGTTATCAACATTACTTTCCAATTGTTCGTCTGAAATCATGATTGTAAATCTCTAAGCAGAATTGGTCAACTGGCAATTATGATAGCAGCCTTTATTATGTGGTCATTCCATTTCAAAGAACAGTTGGACCAAGAGAGATTTCTGACACTTTTATACCAGAACTAAATAATTCATAACTGTCAACTATGTGAACACAATCTATTAACCCCCCTGGCTTTTATTTTCCTCTGTTACTCACAGGATTACTGTTGATTGTCCATAAAATTGAGAGAACATATGTGATGTAGAAAAACCTGATCCAACTGGCAAGTCTCATAAAAATAAAATTGAAAACTTCAAAATCTCATTCTTCAAACAAGTACATCAGCCACACTCCCTGGCAATTTATTATAATGGACTGTTTTCAGCATCGAGTTTATAGCATAGTCTGAATTAGATATTAGGTATAAGATTCAACTGAGCCCAAAAATAATATTTTGAATTGTATTTTTAATTACTACAGGCAAAATGAACTGATGCTCAACAAAGTCCACAATCCAATGGATTTCTCTGGAAACCAAATCAAAGAGCGATGCCACAGAAAAACAAAACAAATATTTACTCTGACAGTAAAAATGGCATTCAACCAAAAGCAAACTGAATTCTCATTAAATTAAATCTGAATTTAGTTTGAACCACGGTAATGAGCTATTACTCATTCAGTGGCTATCCGTTTTTGTAGATCATATTTTACTTAGATTTTAGTTAGGTGATACAAGAGAAAATTAGGGGAGACTGAAGGAAATTGTACCTTAATGTTAATAAGTATCTTGGCTTGAGAAAGAAATGAAATTTATTTTCATCTATTTCAAGAATAAGATTGTCAGAGTGACTCTTATCAAGTCAAAATGCAACAATGCCAGAAACAAAATTCATATTGTGTAAACATATTCTTCCCAAAGGCATTCCCACAGATCAAACTTTCTAAGAATTCAAGTTCAGCCCTCCCATGAAGGGTTCTTGAAACAGATCTTTACAAACTTCCTAAATGTTATCAGCTAACTTGCTCCAAGGGCAAACTATTTTATTGAATGAGACTCCAACAAAGGAAATTAATTGTTGAACCTCTGTTCCTAGATTTCCAGGCATGTGGTTTCTTTCATCATGCATTCCTTGCTTGAACATGTTGGCCATAGTAAACATATTGAACACACAATCTGGCTTAAACAATCAATATGGTAGCCAGCCATGATGATGTAATGGAAACTCCTCCCCTCTTTTTAAAAAATGTATCTCATATTGGGAATTGAGAATTGAAATAGAAATAGAAATATTCTGAATACCGCTGTTCTGTTTTATCAGGAGCTGTGCCCTGATAAAGATTTACCATGCCTGAAAATTTTATTCTTCTGTTCTACCTGCACTTTTTACATGATGATCAATGATAAAGTGAAACTCCCATTTTCCAGATCTTGTCCTGGATCAGAGTAACAAGCTATGTGAAGATAATTGTCTTTTTGCTCATCCTCAGTTCTGGCTTTATACCCCTGATATGCACATGCTATTTTTAAACTTAGAACAACAGTAAAACACTTGCATACCAGTGGTGGCATTCAAATTTTTTTACTGTGGGTGTGGCTTGGTGGGCATGGCAGGGGAAAGATACTGTAAAATCTCAGTCAGAGGTGGTATTTGCCAGTTCTCTGAACTACTCGAAATTTCTGCTACTGGTTCTCCAGAACTGGTCAGAACCTGCTGAATATCAACTCTGTTCCATAGTATTTGCTGAAAGTGTATTGCTACAATGCTTAGGATGTTATCTATCTTAACATAAAGTTACAAACGGAAGTGCAACAAGCATTTTTGCACTTAATTCTAAACACATTTTCACATAATGATTGAATAAGTTTAAAATTTCATTAACTATGAATGGGATGCTAAATGATATGCCACTCTTAACCGAATCATACAAAATTCTTCTTCAGTACAAAATGCAATTGTGTTTCAGTCCTTTGTGAACCACAAAATCAATTAAAGCATTTTTCCCTATGAATTATTGTGATTTATTCAATATGCAACCCCCTAATCCTCCCATAACTATACTTGTTATTCCTGGAGTCATTCCACTTTATTTTTCATGGTCTGTGTTCTTTCTGGCTTTTATGCTCATGTGTCAATGAAAAAACCTGGCCCTCCTTCTCATATAGATAGTTGAATTCAAATGGTTGAAATGAGCTACTCTACAGAACAATATTTCATCACAAAAGAGCCAACAGATAATCTTTCTCCAAATTTATATGAAAGGCATTTCTTTATAGAGTTCTAAGGCCATCCTTGGTATTATTGATGTTTAACTTTCATTTAAAAATCATTCAGCAGACCCATTAAATTTTTTCTTCTTTTTGTGTGATTCCTTTCTGCCTTCCAATTTCATTAACTCAGGCAGTTGAACCATAATTATATATTCAGCTTTCTTATCTAATTTAATATCATTACCTATTACCAATTTTCCATTTTATATTCTCATACATTACTTTATAACAGTCTCTATATTCTTAATCAATCTCTATATTCATTTCTCATATTTCTTTGTATTTTTCATATTTGCAAATTTTTATCAAATTATATCATTCCATTAATCATTCATAAATTCATCTTAATTTATGTTTTCCTGTATTTATCTCCTTTTCAATATTAATTTAATTTTGCCACCTTCTTTACATTACACAAATTTTGTTTCTCATCTTATTTCTATTTAACAAATTGTCTAAACCAATAACAATATAGTCATGTTTGTCTATTAACATATTCTATGTTCACATTCATTATTACACTGTATCAATATGTTTTCCCTCTTATTTCTCTTTAATATTATATTTATATAATCTAATATCAATATTCTCATTTTTATCTATTGCCATATACTATATACATGTTTTCTATCACATTCCACGTGATATTGTATTCCTCACATTACATATTAATTTTCTTGTATATTCCAAAAACATTTCTATATCTTTAATAATAACCCTATAAAATCTTATTTTCATATCTGTTCCAATTAAGTTTTTAATCCTTATTTTGTTCTAATTAATATTTTATCTATTTTAATGATAATTCTATAATAAAATATTGGTTCCAAACTCCTCAACATCTAGTTATATATCTTATCTACTAAAATGCCTTTTCATGTAGAATCCTCGTTCTTTCCATCTTTAACCATTGTCTCTTACTCTCTTGATTATATAAGTTCATCTCATCTTAGCTTGCTTTCCATTTTTCCTCCTTTCTCTGTTACTTTCCACTGTTGCCCCCAAATTATTTATTTTTGCCCTTGCCCCCTCCTGATCTTTTTTCTATGATTCCCTCTCCCTTTGTTTAACCTTCAAAATCTTCCCTCCTTTGTTTATTACATCAATCATTAAAATCTGAAATTTAATTCCTTTTTTATCCTTTTGTGTTATTTGTTGGTACCTTTGTTCCATTTTGCTAGTTTCTCTTTTATTTAACTCCTTCCCTTCTGCCTTCCTTGTTTTTCTGTAGTTTGTGTTACCATTTCTAGATTTTTTGCTATGTTATTCCATAAGTCCCAGCTTCTGTTAATCATTTCATTCACAGTTTCCAAATCCAGTCTTATTTCTTTGCATATCTGTCTCATTTTACATATATATATATATATAT
>NW_020769333.1:5424975-5449396 GCF_900518735.1 Pseudonaja textilis
TTTTACATATATATATATATATATATATATATATATATATATATATATATATATATGTGTGTGTGTGTGTGTGTGTGTGTGTGTGTGTGTGTGTGTGTGTGTGTGTGTGTGTGTGTTTTCTGAGGTTCTCGCAGGTATTTGTATGTGGATCTTTGGTTGTTCGGGTTTTCTCCCACGTAAGATTCGAAGTATCTAGGCAACGTTCCGATGAAGTCTCATTCATCATCTTCAGGCTTCTGTCTCCGGCTCTGTGCTTCTCAGAGTGATGTGAGATTGCAGCTGCTTCTTCCTTTTAACTGCTAGTGGGGGTGGGACTTGATTGGGTGGGGGCTTGGCTGTGTTCTGATTGGGTGGGGGTGTGTTCTCATTGGTAGGGGGTTTGGCTGTGTTCTGATTGGTTGGGGGGTTGGCCGTGTTCTGATTGGTTGGAGGCGTGTTCTGTTCAGGTGGGGGCTTGGTTGTGCTCAGGTTAGTCTTAGTTGCTGGGGGATTTGAGTTGGTGAGCTGTGATCTTGCTGTTTGGCTTCGAGTTCGTGGTCGTGCTGCATCTTCATAGTGGGTGTCGGTTTGCTTCATGTATGGCTCGGAGGGCTTTGAAGTGGGTAGTGATGCAGCTGCAGTGCAGCTTCTGGTCCATGGTCGTGTCTCATCTTCTGAGTGGGTGTGAGTCTGTTTTCTACATGGAAGTGTGGTGGTGGCATCTTGTGTGGCTCTCATGGGTGTGGGTCTGGTGTCATTCTTCATGTTAGGTACTCGTCTGTTCATGAGGGCAGGTTTCCAAATGGCTGGAAGGCGGGAGGTGTCATCTCGTTTGTTCATGCTGTGTGGGTGTTTTTCTATCTCTATGGCTTCTCTGATTATTCTGCTGTTGAAGTGTTCGGTTTTGGCGATAGTTCTGGTATTTTTAAAGTCAATCTCATGTCCTGTGGTTTTGAGGTGTTGGACCAGGGAAGAGGTCGGTTCTTCTTTTTTTGATTGAATTCTTATGTTCTTCAATGCGTGCACTTATTCTTCTGTTAGTTTGTCCAATGTATGTGGTAGGGCAGGCAGTGCAGGGGATTTCGTATACTCCTTGGTTTTCTAATTCGAAAGATTAATTAATTAACTAATTCTAACACTGCAGCTGCATCACTACCCACTTCAAACCCCTCCGAGCCATACATGAAGCAAACCGACACCCACTATGAAGATGCAGCACGACCACGAACTCGAAGCCAAACAGCAAGATCACAGCTTGCCAACTCAAATCCCCCAGCAACTAAGACTAACCTGAGCACAACCAAGCCCCCACCTGAACAGAACACGCCTCCAGCCAATCAGAACACGGCCAACCCCCCCAACCAATCAGAACACAGCCAAACCCCCTACCAATGAGAACACACCCCCACCCAATCAGAACACAGCCAAGCCCCCACCCAATCAAGTCCCACCCCCACTAGCAGTTAAAAGGAAGAAGCAGCTGCAATCTCACATCACTCTGAGAAGCACAGAGCCGGAGACAGAAGCCTGAAGATGATGAATGAGACTTCATCGAAACGTTGCCTAGATACTTCGAATCTTACGTGGGAGAAAACCCGAACAACCAAAGATCCACATACATATATATATATATATATACAATTATTCAATTGTCCTCTAGTTTTCATTTGAACCAGCATCTTTTTTTTTAATTTTTAAAGTCAATGTCCATAACTCTTTATTTCCCAATTTTTATCAGTCTATTCCGTATCAAAGTGTCCCAAGGAAAAAAACCCAATAAATCCAGGGGTAGTATCTTCCCATAGTCCTTCGCTGTTTAATTTTTATAATTCCACTTTATGGGGTCTTGTACAATTCCTTTTGTTCCTTTTTAAGTTCACACATTAATTAGACCACATGTTGTAAAAGGATCTGTAAAAATTTTCTTTTACCAACAGGTGGCACTCTTAATCCAGTTTCACTTTCCACCTTTCCCTCCCATTTTAAAGCTTTTATTAACTTTGCTAATTTTCCAAATATTAGCTATTATTTTCTTTTTTTTACATAGTCAATTTCAGCATTTTAAATAATGCCTATTTAGTGCCAAATCCCATATAATCACCAATTCCAATTTTATATTCTTTTTGTAAAAGTTTTCTCCCTGAATTATTTCCTTTCGATTTAAATTTTTTCCAAAAATCAAGTTCCTTGTGTTTTCCATTTCTTTTCCTCTCTTTCAAATCACCACTAGCACAATTCTTAATGAGAACTTTTTTCTGTTATTTTGTCAGGGTTACCTTTTAAAAGTTTGAAGTATTTCATCCAGTCCACACACCATTACGACTTCTCCGTGCCAACACAGTCTTATTTTTCCAGACTGTCTCCCATCTTCATGGTAGCCATTTTAGGCTACCACTGCAGCTCATCTTCGGAGAGGGATTTTCTTGCCAGGGGGAGATACAACCTGGCAGACGATCTCCCTTTCTTCACCATCCCTCCAGTGTGGTTCCGGTCCCAATTGGGACCCTCCAACGAGTACAGCTCAGAGCAAAGACATGCACAATCGTGGACTCTACTCCAATTATGATGGAAGTACAACCGGAAATCCCGGCTGGAGTGTGTTCATGTGGATTCTACTGAATGTGGAGATAGATATAATAGGACTATGAAAAGGATGCTTTGGATGTATCTATGTATTCTACCTATAGAGTTCCCTGACATGTTAAGCTAGGCTATCTCTATTTTTGTAGTGATTAAATACAACTATTTTAATTAAGATAATACTTTAAGGTTAGTTAACTGATGTGCAAGTTTATTTAGTTGTTTATGAGATTTAATTTTGAACAAATAACTAGATATAAATTACATAATTAAATATTTACAATTGAAACAGTTATTCCATGTGATGTTACCAGCTAACATACACCATCTTACACAACAAATCATACTGAATGAGGCTAATACTATTAGTTTTTAAGTATCTTAATGATACATTTACATTTTATTGACTATAGCAGCCTTATAAACAATAGCAATAAAGTGTACAGGAGAAGGAAAAGGAGTTCCTTCTATTGTAAGCCACCATTTAATGTAAATCAGACCATTGGCAAATGAATTAATAAGAAAGCACCATAGAATTTAATCAAAGCAGGACTAAACTTAATGTAAACTTAGTGTAAAAATTGTATTAGTTGACTTTTTTTAAGATGAAGATATCAAAAATCAGAAAAAAATGTTGGCCAGTTGAAGGAAAGAAGCCTCAGGATTTCCTCTGACTTGATTTAGCTTTGGATTGTATCCAAGGATTGTATCTCTCTAGCTTAATATTTTACAGGTTCACCTAAAAAAATATTCTTTTTTTTCTTGCCCTGAATGCTAAAAACAAGCACACAGACAAAAATGCACTAACTTGTAGCCTAACTACTCAACCCACTACAGCATAACCAGTATAAACTATGAAAAAATAACACTACTATCCAAATGAACACTACTACTGATATTATTATTATTAAAAATATCTTTAAAAAAACTGTCAACCAATGCATTACCATAGCATATAAAGCAACTAAAGTTCTCCAAAATACCTTAAATCAAAAACCCAGTAGCCCAAGAAGGAAAAAAAGAGGAGTGATTACAATGTACAGTACAGTATAAGGACTGTAACAGTCACTATATAAAATAAACAGATTAGCAGGGCACATCAATGAACACCAAGTAAAAGTCAGAAAGCATGCTGAAAACTTTTTAAATTCACAACACATGATTTAGATATCATTAGAGGCTCCAAACCATAATTAATTTAATATTAACTAAATGTTACCTTTGGTTTGAGGTTTCCCAAGAGCTCTACATTCCATGCCTGATTATCACCTCAAAGCAAGCAGCTCCCACTTAAGGTGTTGTTCTCATCAAATACATAATTGGATTTAAAAGAGAGGACATGACATATAGATCTATCCTTTGGGCTCAACAAGTATTCTTCTAAGTGATAAAGTTTTGCCTTTTTTGTGTAAAAGGCAACAGCATGTTACCTGGTGCATAAAATTTGAATTATATATTACTTTAGCTGCAGGAGTACTTCCTCGCTACCAAAACCTTGTTTACTTCTGTCCTATAAAGAAAATGAGTAAAAAAAATATTGAGAAAAGGGGTAGTGGTGAAATGTGGAGTGTGGCTCTGACTAATGCAGAAGGTTTAAAAGCATATGGTACAATTCAAATATCAGCCTAAGGCGTCCTCCTAACAGAGGGTGAATGGTAATGCCACTATGTCACACTTCTCTAAGATTATTCAAAGCAGATTTGTCAAGTGTGAGGTCAAACTTCTGACAGTAACCAAGTTCCTGGAGTGCAGTTGCAATAAGTACCACAGTCAATGTGAAGCAGTGGTCTGCAGAGAAGAGCTTGTCAGTTTGCCTTTTCTCTTTTTGCTCAAGACAATATGCCTTGTGAAAAAGAAAAGTCCTTTGATAGGGAGGGTAAAGTCTTATTTCACAATTCATAGGAAGCTGGTTCTTTGACAACCCTCATACTGAATTCTTAAAGTCAACCTTTAACCAGAGCGATTGTCTAGGAGGCAAACTTTTATTATTCCAGCCTTGCTATGCATTACAGATTGTCACATAAATCTTTCAGAATAAGAACAGAATAAAAATAAGAATCTTCCAAGCCAAGAACAATTAGAACAAAGCCAACTGTTTGGCAGAATGAAATGGCTACTTCATCAGTAGAATCAGGAGCACAGCAATAAAGCATTGAAGGAATTGGCTGAGTCTCTAGTAGTCAGCTGCAGTTGCAGTGTTGAAGTAAGATACAGCTGGATCTACTTCCACACAATGTGAGGGGAGGCATTACTTTCTTCATTGCAAAAGATAGCAAAATGTTCAGCACCAGCTGTGGTGACAAATCTCTAGTAGTGTCATAAACTTACTATGTTATTGGGAAGATTTAGATGCCAGCCTTGTTTAATTTAGGCAAGGTATTGGTAGTGACTGTGTGCATGCCCTTGTGCAGGAGAGAAAAATATGTTATTGGGGTGGATAAGCTGAATAGGGATGGTACAGCACATTTTGCTGTTAATTCATTTACCCAAATGAATATTCCTCGTATCCAGGGCCTCAAAAGTAAAAAAAAAAGCCATAAGCATGTTTCCTGATTAATAATATTAAAATATAACATAAAATAAAACAACAAAAAATGTGGTAGCCCTTTATGGTATCTCACTTTACATATGGGAAGAGCAATCTTTGTAATTGAAGCTGAATACAGGTAGTCCTCAACTTATGACCATAACTGAGCCCAAAATTGCTAAGTGCTAAACACAGTTGTTAAGTGAATCCCCATTGATTGTCAGAAGGTGATAACATGACTGCTGGACACTGCAACAATCATAAATGTAAATCAGTTGTCAAGCATCTGAATGTAGATCATAACCATGGGGATGCTGCAATGGTCGTAAGTGTGAAAAAGGGTTCTAGTTCAATTTTTTCAGTGATTTAACATTGAACGGTCACTAAGTGAACTGTTGTAAGTTGACTACCTGTAATCCTATTAGTCTAGTTGACCACTAGAGGACTACCTGTAGACTCCATTCTATCCATCCTTGGATTTTTTCACATTTATATGGTCCTGTCCTCCAAAACTATCTTTGTAAGGGAATGAAGGATCAGTACAAACCTAAATAATATTTATAAGCAGAATTAGATCCAAATATTTCAAATATAAAAATATAGTATATAAATATAAGTAGCATGAGGACCACTGCTTTTTTGTTTCCTGAGATTCATTATCTAGTCCAGACCACTAGTTATTTGATCTGTCTGTAAATTCCTATAGATATATTTTATAAAGGAAGGAAACATAAAGGCAAAGAGAGAATTTTTGAAGGCCCTGTTTCTGAAGTGACAGTCTCACAGGAATAAAGATGCAAACATCAATCAACCACTATGTCCTATGACCATACAGTGAGACTAGAATGCAAGAGATTATTTCTGTGGTTTTCTATTAATTGATTAAAATAGATAAATAAACTCAAATTAAATTGGGAACCAAATATTTTCTCTGATATTGGGATGAAAAACATAGCATATCTTAAAGTAACACTGGGAGCCAGTTTGCTGTAGTGGTTAAGGCACCAGGCTAGAAACTGGGAAACTGTGAGTTGTAGTCCCACCTTAGACACAAAGTAATCTGTATAACCTTGGGCCAGTTTCAGACCTAGGAAGGACATAATGGAAAACCATTCCAGAAAAAAACCCTGCCAAGTAAATTCCAGGAACTTGTCTAGGCTTTCTCATCTGATAGGATTTAACAGGAGGAGGACAGAGTTACAAAAGTTTTATCCATAGAAATCCTTTCCCCACAAAAGAAACAAAAGCACTCTTAAATACTTATTCTTGCCAATCGTAAATCCTTATTGTAAATCTGCTTGCAGAGTATGAATAATTGCAGGTGTTTGATCATTAAAATGTTAAAAATATATATTATCCGCGGTGCTAAAATTAAATGTTTCTAAAATAACATCCCACTTCCACAGAATTTGCAAAATGTGTATATTGTTTTTACTAGAAATATATTACATGGCACCCTACTTGGTCTTACTTTGTAGCTGCTGAGAGACATCGGTGAATGAGCTATGCTTGTCAGCCAAGCAACTGGAGGAAGATACTGAGAGCTCATGATGTAGATGTAGAGATGTGGTGGGGGAAAAAAAGTCAGTTATATTGGTGTCTAGGAGGGAAAGTCATAAACAGCCTTTAATCCTATAATGTCACTTCAGTCCTGTTTGAAACAATGGGCACAGGAACTTTTATGGGAAAGCAAGTCCAAATCCAATTATCTCATTCTTCAAACTCTGCTACAGATCTGAAGCAAAGAGCCTGCTACCCCACAACTCCCACAATATATAAAATAATGTTTTGTACATATCTTTGTCTTTGGGCTTTAAGGAAAGCACAAATCTTGCCAAATCTAATTTCCTAATAGCCATTTTCCCACAGATATTATCGGAATTGCTGTTCATTTGCTGCCAGAATTTTTCTCAAATATGCAACATGTAGGCCACTAAATTTTGCCCTAATGTGCTTTATCCTTAGAGTCTAATCTTGCTAGTGTAGGATTATAAACATCATTTAAGATTCACCAAAAATAATTTGCATGCCTTTTCACAAAGGAAAAATCAGTGAAAGAAAGTGATATCCTAAAGGATTGGCTATGTGGGAAAAATGTTTTAGCAATAATTTTATTTTTTTTACAACACAGCTTTTAACAAAGTTTATTGTCTCAGGCTTACTTTCACACCTATAAAATATGGGAATTGGGAGTGAATTCTATTGTGAAATTCCAGATCTGTGATTATTATTTTTTTTAAAGGTGAATTAGAAAAAAAAATCTAACCACTCCAGGCAAAAAATTGCTAACTATCACCATCACAGTTTGTGAGCAAAAAAAAAATCATTTTCTAAAAGAAACAGTGAGGCCCAAATGTGGGACAACTAGTTCAATGAAAAGGAGAAAGGTTAATTAGAGATGTCTTCACCTAGACCCCAATCCAAATCCAGGAAACAGTCAATTTACTTAGTCTGAATGTATAAAGTGCCTGAATCCATGATATGTTATTATATGATCATTCCAGAAACCCCCAGTGATGTGAAGTCTGTCTGGCCAGTAGCTCAGGATATCAGCAAGCACACCAGACTTTTTAAAAGTTAGATAAAATTGAAAGGAGCACTTGACTACGGCATACATTTTTTTAAAATGTACTGTAAGTACCAGGTTCTAATTTTGATCAGTTTTTGAAGCAGAGTGAAAGCGAGAGAGGAATACTAAATAGTTTCAACCATTCAGTTGTGTCTGACTCTTGGTAACTTTATAGGCAAGTGCTGTCCATGCAACCCAGCACAGCATCTTTCAATTGTTGGATAATGGTTTTTTTAGCTCTGATGATATCAAGCTGGTGAGATCCTTGTCTGTCCCTTCTTCTTGATCTGCTAAGCATTCCTAACATAATCGACTTCTTCAATGAATTTGCATGCATGACATGGCCAAAGTAAATCAGATGTAGACTTGTAATTTTGGCTTCTAGTGATGTTTCCGGATTTATACATTTCAGCACCTATCTGTTGGTTGTTCTGGCATTGCCTTTTTTTACCAATGGGATGAAAACTGATCTTTTCCAATTATGAGACTATTGATATATAGATCACATTTCTAACATAGGTCAGTGATGATGTTAACTGCCTCTGGTCTTAGTAATTCCACAGGTTTTCCACATTATTACCTGGGACTTTCTGATTTGGCAATTTCTCCATGGTCCATTCTACTTCTTTCAAGATGTTTGGTTCATTGTTTTAGTTCGATGTTTTATTATTTGTTCTGTCATCATTGTCATCTTGATGGTAAGTCAAACTGCTAGAGATTGCTTATTTCCTCCTGTTCTTGATATTCTGCTGGTTACTCGGTACATTCCTGTTGCACTTTTTAACAGTTTTCCTTGCCATGCTGAAAAGCTGGATTACATCTTCACTATGGCAAGTATGACTTTAGTATGTCCCTTCCTGTCAGCTTCTTCCAGATGTTGACAACTGCTTCTCCCACTGTTTATTTTTGTCTTTCCTGGCTTCACATTGGAAAAATTGCATTCAACCTTTTAACTTTGTCCTTATTACCTTTGGCTTTGGCTATCTTATGCTGATCAGCTATTTTGATGGTGTCACCAGAAACCCACTTGAGCTACAATCAGGAAGTGTTTTAATAGAGCATTGTTGGCTAAAATAAAGTCTATCTGATTTTGGTGTTGTCCATTTGGTATCGTACATGGGTATAAACATCACTTGTGTTGAATAAACCACATATTCATTATGCTGGGATGATTTTCCTGGCAAAATTGTACTAGGCAATCACTACCTTCATTCTATTCACCTATCCCAAATTTACCTATTTTCTTGCAACTTTCTCTCGGCCTACTTTTAAATTAAAATCATCCATAATGTACAAAAGATCCCTTTTTGGTATTTGCTTTAGAGCACATTGAAGCTCATTTCATCATCATTTAAGTCTACAATTGGAGTGTAGATTTCTAGCATTGTGGTATTGATTGGCTTACCTCAAATTTAAATAAACATGATGTGATCTCTATATGCTATGCTCTATGTGTTGTGATTGTCAACACATTTAGTCACTTGTCTGCTTACACAGAACGCAACTCCCTTTCATCTGATGATATCATTTCCAGAAAAATAAACCTTAAACCCGTCTGATTTGAATTGACTACTGCCTGCCCAATGTTACTAACTGAGGATTATAGAATAGAAAATACTAACTGTATTTATTCATCATTTGTCTTAAGATAGATTTCTTCATGAGTAAATATTATACTCTAGTGAGCATTTTCCATAAAATTGGTGAGGAATTTCCAAATATTACAGGCTTTCTAACTCTCATAATTACTAACCAATAAGACCAAACTTACTGAATATTGTCACATGCCAATAAAGGATAGTTCTAAAACCCAAACTGAAGAAGAGACAAGGTTGCAAATAGATATACATATAAATTATCTTCAGTTTTTCAGGATCTTTTGCATTTTCTAAAAATGAGACTAGAGCAAAAGCAATATTTAAACAGAATAGGAAAAGCAAAAAAAATAATAATGGAGCCGAAGGCTTGCTTATCTGTGCTTTCAATATTATGCATATTTATACTTGATAATACTTCTCTATGATGTTGTAATCTGATCATTAGTTAAGCAACACCAGTTTTTCTCTCTGAACTTGATATTGGTAGATTAGAGCATGCAGTCTGCTATCTGTGACTCATCATTTCCTCATCTTAACAACCTGTTCCTTTGACTGCTTCCCAGAGATGAGAAAAATTGGTTTCTGTATGCTACCTCCTTGTCCATTCATAGCTGACCTAACTTATTGACGTCACTGTGTCTGTGGAGGCTCCAGGCCAGATTTTTAAATTCTTGAGAATCAATAGTAACTAGCATCTGACCTTTGTTCTTCAATTTGCTGCTCTTCAGTTAAGGTGAACAGCTGAGGTAAAAAAACAGATATCTTCTGGAGTATCTTAACTATTAGCAAATACACACACACACACACACACACACACACACACACACACAAATTTTACCCAAGTAAAGGTTTAAAGAATAAAAAAATATTCATTAGAATTTCAAATACATGGTTTACAATAATATCTGATCTTTGTAGAAATAATCTAACACCAGTACTTTATAGAACTTCTGAAATATAAGACAATATAAGACAATATAAGAAATATAAGACAATAGAAAGGGATTTCCTTGACTATGAAACAGTGTGTGTGTGTGTGTGCGTGCATGCGTGTGCGCGCACACACACACACACACACACATTTTCATGTGTGTATTTATGAGAGAGAAAGAGAAGGGGAAGGGAGGGAGGGAAAGGGAAGAGAGATGATAGAAATGCTTGTTAATATGTCATATACAATCCAAGTTTAAAGGTGCTTTCAAAAAAGGAAGGCAAGCCTACACATTTATATTAAAGTCCTTTAAGGTATACTTGAATTGTTTGTTCTGTTTAGTTCTGTGGAAGGAATGGAGGGGAATCCCTGTGGATTTGAGTCTACTAGTCATTGTGGATTTGAGTCTACTAGTCATTATCTGAAGATGCATGTTGCAGTCATGTGGCCAGCATGACATTGTGGAATGTTGTTTCCTTCCCACCAAACTAGTACCTATTTATCTACTCATACTTACATTCTTTTGAACAGCCAGGTGGGCAGGGGTTAGGTGAAGATGGGTGCTCCTCTATCACATGATAGACAGTTCCCTAAACCAAGATGTCTGCTTTCCATCCAACAAATTCAATATCTTAACTGCTGAGCCATCATGCTGCCCTTTAATTCTATGGAGTACTTGCAAAATAGTGTCCATTGCTCCAAGACAGAAGTTCTGTTTGATTTTTGAACTTGTTAGTAAAATTCAATAAGGAGATTACTAAACAAAGAAAAATAAAACACTAGCGCACTATTTGTTTAAGATATAAATTAATCCCATCTGCAAAAGTATATCTTGAAAGGAAAACATATACATTTCTTTTAAAGTGATCAGCCTAATTTCTTTCAAAGCCTTTCTATATTTTTCATGTGTTATATTTTGAGATATTTGAAATTATTTGCATGCAAGTAATCCTCAAGATACGACCAATCATATCTGAGAAAAAGGGGGCAAAGATAGAAAGGGAAAGAACTTATGAGGGACAAAAACAGGAAATAAAGAAAAAGGGGAAACGTACTAGGATTAAAGGTATTTGCTCAGCTAGAAAAAACAGAAACAATGGTTAAATTAAGTTAAAAGTAAGGATTCTGCAAAGGTACAAAAGATAGTGTTGTGACAGAATACTGTAATGAGTTAGAAATGAAATAAGTAAATAATCTATGAGATAAAACTGTATTGTTATGTAATGGTATGTTTATTTATAATTAATGCAATAATAAAGAAGAGAGGGAAACATTGCAATTATTTCTAAAGATTGATAAAATATTGAAAAGAAATGTGAAAGATTTATAGGGAAATTTATCCCAGTTTTTAGAATGAATTTGAATAATTATTTTGCTTATTAATAGTAAATAATTTATAAGATAAAACTGTATGACTATCCAATAGTATGCTTATTAACAGTTAAGTAATAATGAAGAAGGGAAGGAAACATTTCAATTGTTCTCAAAGATTGATACATGTTAAAAAGAAACGTGAAAGATTTACAAGGTTCATACCAGTACTAGAATGCTATGTTTTTAGAATTTTTCTTTTTACATTTTCAAGGGAAAGTACCAAGCAGAGTCTGAATGATGAGATCTACATGATATAAAATAGATATTAGAAATTTGAATGTTATAATTTTAGAATGCACAAATTTAATGTTTAATGAGATTTCATATGATAATAACAATAAGATTTAAAGGTGTTTCAGTTCGAGTGCCAATCATAGGGGGAATTTTGCTTCTTAAGAATGTTGGAAGAGAAGATATGAAATTGTAAACAAGACAGACGAAAGTATAAGTACAATGAATAAAAAGATATAGAAATTTAGGTAAAAGAAATACAATTGAATAAGAAGAAAATGAGATAACCATAAAAGAAAATTAAGAGAAGTAAAGGGAGAAATAGTCAGAAGTTGGAAAAAGAGTAATAAGATATGAAGTTGAATACATTAAGATGAGTATGCATATGAAATTGTGTCTGTATGGAAATGTGATAACCCGGAACGATGCTGTACTCAAATAAGATATTTTATTTGTTTTGTTAAAACTCAATAAAACTTTATTTTTTAAAAAAGATATGACCAATCATTTAGTGACTGTTCAAAGTTACAACAGACCTCTAAAGAGTCATACACTACCCATTTCAACGTTATGAATTCAACCTGGTCATTCGCCCTATCTCTTCTCCCCTTCCTTGCTCTGATTGGTCCTCAAAAGCACTGGGCTGCTTTGTCTCCCTCTTCCACCGTTCACAACCCCTCACTTTCCTTCTGATGAATTCCAGAACTCAGAATATGGGGGGAGGTAAAGGAAAGAACTTTCAGTCTTTCTTGCTGGATCATTTGGTCTGTCCATTTGAAATCTGATCTACTGGACTGGGCAAAGCAGCTCTTTCCCCCTCCCTCTGCATCACCTCTTTAACTCTTAATTGTCTGTTTTCCTTGTGAACATAGTCTGGTTTTTTCCAAGTCCATTTTCAAAACGTGCTTCCCCATCCAGGCAATATAGAAACTCTGCAATGCATAAAGTTTGCCTCATTGTGCTGTGATGAATTAAAGAGGAAATGCAGATGGAAGGGGAAGAATTGCTTTGCTCAGTCAAGCAGACCCAGGAAGATCTATTATGCTGCAAACACCTATCCATACCAATGACTGCATCTCTGGGAATCCCTCTGTTAAAGTACTGAAGTTTGCAGATTATACAACAATCATTGGTCTCATTTGAGACAGTGATGAGTCTGCATATTGATTGGAAGTTGAACAACTGGGGTGCAGCTGGAACCATTGGAGCTGAGCATGTTTAAAACTGTAGAGATGAGAGTGGGTTTTAGGAAGAGTCCTTCTATTCTGCCACTTCCTACTGTATTTGACAGCACAGTATCAGCAGTAGAATCCTCCAAGTTTGAGGTTCCATAATCTCCCAGGATTTAAAATGGGCATCTAACATAAGAACCATCATTAAAAAGGCACAACAAAGAGTGTTCACATGCCCCAGGACCTGTCAATACAGCTTTACAGAAAAATTATTGAGTCTGTCATTTATATTTCTGTAACTTTTTCGTTTGGTTGGACAGGATATATACAAACTCCAACAGATAGTTAGGACTACAGAAAAAACAATTGCAACCAGCCTGCTGCCCAAAGAAGACTTGTATATTATGTGGGTCAGAAGGAGGGCTGAGAAAATATCTACAGACCTCTCACATCCTGGACATAAACTGTTTTAACTCCTCCCCTCAGAATGCTGCTATAAGACATTACATGCCAAGACAATTAGACACAAGAATATTTTTTCCCTCATGCCATCACTCTGCTAATTTTCACAGTACTGTCTTATGTCTAAGTATATTTATACCCATGCTGTATGGCTGCAGTATTATTATTATCTTCTTTACTTCTCCCTCTTATTGGTATCATTATTATGATTATTATTACTCTGTTGCTTTGCATGTATGTTGAAAACTTTTGCATTGGGGACAAATTCCTTGTGTATCTTAATCATACTTGGCCAATAAACTCTTCTCTTGTCTTCTCTTCTTATATCTCATCTCATCTGATAGTACAGATCATTAGAAAAGACAACTAAATCCATCTCTATTCCAAATCTAGAATAGAAGATTCTAGAAAAGACAATTCCTCTATTATTTCTATGTGACTATATTGGACTCTTGAAGCAGAAGAAAAAGAATTATTCTGAAATTGAAATTGTACATACCTAATTTCAGGTTTGGGAATAATTTGCATTGGTCTGCAATTGCATGTAATAATTTTACTTTTGTCTCATAAATTTAATAGCAAAAAATAGTTAAATCAGTGAATTAATGAATACAATCATACTAGTTTTTCCATTTTTCTTCAATCTACTTCAGTTAATTGCTGGACTTTCTATAATTTGTCAGATAAAGGAATGCCAAACTACTTGGAAATAATCAATATCATTTAATATATACCTTTATCTATTTAATCTAACATCTATTTTATACATGATCAGATAAAATAGAAAGTGACAGACTTAACAGAGATCACAGGCTGTGAAAAAATGTATCTTAATATATTAATTAAATGGTTTGTCTCAAGGTGTTTCATTATCTGGTCTTTTGTAATCTTTGCACAAAAAGAATTAGCTTTCAGTTCTGGCAAAAGTGTATTCCAGAAGTGTTTTCTCTGTGTCTAGGCCATATTTCAAAGCTAGCAGTTTCACAGCCGCAATAAAAGCAAACACAACCTTTCTTTATACATGACATTCTATTTATACTTGAGCAATATTTTCCAGTTAAAAAAAATGCAAAAATACATTTTATAACCATGACAGTAGTTTTAGGAAACATAATGATGTTAGTCTTGATTTAATCAAATTTGAACAGGGTTGCTTATCATTCAATCCACCCCACTAACACATCAGTTTATTCCTTAGAGGTAACATATTTCTCATTTTGGTGCTCCAGCTTTATAAGAACAGGGATAGAGCAGCTTTACAAGAGCACATAGCACAGCATTAGTTATGACTGGACTGTGGGCAGCAATCTCACTTGAGCTAGCAACCAGGAGCCTTAGGATAAGCCAATAAACCATCTCAAAGAGTAATTCATAGCAATCAATCAATAAGGTCAAGAAATAAATTAAAAACCAAAATGAAACCAATGAAAAACTGAAGGCAGAGAATGAAGAATAAGAGAAAAATAATTGGCATGATAGTGGAATTGTATAAATAATTCAAAAGAAAAATGTCACTACTTACAAAAGCACATAGACAGCAACTAGTCCTTTGTTATGAAGCACAGGTAAAACCTGGAAAAAGATGTAGCTGTTTCTTTTTTTTTTTTGTAAATTTTATTTGAGTTTTCACAAAGAGAAAAAAAAAACAAATAAAACATCTTTTTTGAAAGCAGCATAATCCTGGGTTACATTTCTTCGTACAGACACAAATTCAGGTTCATGCTCATTTTTATATTCTATTCCATATCTTATTACTATTTTACATTTTCTGCATAGCTTCTCCCCTCTTTTAATTTTCTCAATTTTATTTTAATTATCTCATCTCAATTCAAATCATTGTATTTATATTTTTTGTCTGTACTGTTTCAATTATCTATTATCTTTTCTCATTAAATAAAATTTCTCCTGTAGTTACTGATTGGAGTATGACGCCTTTATATCTTTTCCCTGAAGTTGTAACATTCAATATAATACATAACTTCCATTCGGATTCTGCTTGGTACATTCTTAAAACACACACTGTATTCTTTAAAAAAGAATTTTTTTTTATAAATGTATATAATTAAAACAACATTCCATTCCAATTCAATTCTATCATTAATATTAATATTCATTAAAGTCTTAACATCTTTAACATTACTTTTCAATTAAATATCATACTTCTATGGGAACAATTATAAGCTTTCCATAGTTAATTCCACCCCCTCTTCACTTATATTTTATAAAGCAATAACTAATTAAAATGTTCCCGTTCCTTCCTAATTCAATTTTCTCATTGATTTTATTTCACTTACTTTATTCACAAACATTTCACTAAATTACACTAACTATTTTATCCCTCATTTTAATCATACGTTGTTTCCAAATTTCTAAAGTTATTTCTATTACTAATATAACAATACAATCTTATGTACCTTTACAGAATCCCTTTTTCAGTTAGATTTTCACCCATTATCTCTAAATAGGTCCTTTTTCACTATATCTTGCTCTGGTCCTTTGTAACTTATTTTCCTTTCCTTCTTCCCTCTTTTCTTCTCTCTCCCCTTTTTACCCCCTTGTCTCTCTACCTCTATTTCTCTCTTCTGTATTCCCCTTTTCTGTTGCTTTCCAGTATTATACTTATTTTTCGAATTATTTTTCTTTTCTTTGGTTGTTTTTTTAAGTCTTAAATTCTCCATTCTCTTTTCCCACTTTCCTTTTTCTTCCCCACATAGAATTACTTGTTCATTAAAGATAGCTTCTTCTTTGTCCCAGTCTTCTTGTTTTGCAGTCTTTTCTTGTTGTTTCTCATAGTTCCAAATCTCCATTTCTAAGAATTGAAAAACAAACCCAAAAGAACCCTTCCCTTCTTATGCATCTTCTTTGTACTTTTTAAGCTCCATTTTCAGTTCATCCAGAAGTGATGCCATTGTATAAATTTTTAAACAACCACCCGATTGATTTTAGTCATTCAAATATAATAACCAAAAATCCAAAGATCACCAAATAATCCAAATACATGCAAGCTGTTTCTTTTTTGCTCTTTTTTTCACTTTCTCTTCCTGGGGTTACTATTTAGTTGCAAAGTTTCAGTTAAAATGTAGCTTTTAGAAGTCTTGTTGAAGTTTTGCTTTAGTTTCTTTTTAATTCCAGGCAGTCTCCTCCCTTTTCCAGATCCTGCCCTTATTCTTTTTTCTCCCTTCCTGCTTATGAAAAAGAAAGTTTTTAATGTCCAGAAATCTTTATTATCCCTTTGGCATTTTGTTTTATTTTTAGCTTAATTGCCTATTGATGTCAAAGCGGATTTTTCCGATCTCTTATTTAAGTCTCTTAGTTGTCAGTATAGGGAAGGAGTGAGAAGAAGAAAAAAAGCCAAACCTTTCCCTTTTCACTTTCCTTCACTTCTTCCGACTCTTCTTTGGGAGTGATGTTATTTTTTGTAAGTTTAAATTCCAGGGTACCTTAGTTGTTGCTTTTACAATTTAACCCGGTCAGCCAAAACTTTCACTTCTTATCTTCTTCCTGCACATTCTTTTCCGGTCGAGTTCTTTTTTGTGGTGGCCATTTCTGACCACCGCTGCAACCACCTTCGGGAAAGGGAGTAATGGCCAGCTAAGGAAGAGAGATATGGCTCTCCTCGACCCTGCTGGAGGTCTCCCCCCTCTTCACCACCTCTACGGGGTGGCTTAGCCCCAAAACCAGCCAGCTCGGGGCGCTCCAGTGGCGAGCCCAGACAGAAACCACACATGATCGTGGATTTCTGTCTGTTGCCAAAGCCCTTCAAACTGGAAGCTCAAAATGTAGCTGTTTCAATTATTTGAACTGAGGTGCTTCATACATATTCTTGCATATTTGAAGTATCTCTTTCAAATGATGAGCAAAGTTCTACTGTGTACCTACCATGCATTATCAAGTTATCAGTATCTATGGGATCTATACCATCTTTATGATATTGTCATTAATGAGAAATTGTCCTTTGTTTCCATTCAACATAAGAACTCCATCACAATCAAACTAGTTTACTGCAAAGACCAACCCAATTAGTATGCGACAGTATTCTTGGCCGGCTATTTATCACCAGCAATAGATGTCTTGGCTGTACAGTGCATCTGAATATAAATATTTTCCATGAACTTGGTTTGCCACCTAAAAAAGATTATAGTGACCAACATGACATATTAAGTTAATGACTTCCAGAAATATTTTTTTTAATATAAATGTCTGCATCTGTTTAGCAACTGGAGACAAGTCTTATTTGTTTGTTTATTATTCATTTTAATAGACCTTAGAGGCAACATGACCCTGAGCAGCTTACACATTAAAAGTCATGAATCATTTTTAAAAATCCAAATAAAAATATCGTGGACATCTGGAATTTCACAGCACAACATCCCCAAACAGAACTATACAACACTCAAACATTTTCAACTATTGTTAGGATTCTTCCTGGTGTTACTTGCTTAAAGAGGTGTCATTGTTTCTTACTATCATTTTTACTATCATAGGTAGCCCAGATATCAAAGTCAAGAGACTCAATCAGAACAGGATTCTTTTTAAAGTTACAAATCAAAGGTGAAGATTCTAAATCATGGACTGTCATTTAATGGAAACTAGAAAGCGATCTTTGCTGCCATAGTATCTGTCTTCAGGAACCAGACTCCCTGAGATGGCCAGAGTCAGAGATGGAAGAAGTTGCTTATAATGCCCTGGGCAAATAGCAGCCACAAGGTGAGACTAGCAATCAGGCACTTATGGCTGAAATGATCAAGAAACTAGAGTTATGAGAGATTAACAATTGAACTTTTGTACTTTGTTCAAAATAGGCCTTATCAAAATACAGAATATAAATGCAGAACATTACTAAAACCTATGGAATAAAGGAAATTGTTGAGGTATTCCCTGTTAGGAGAATGAGTGCACTCAGGGAAACGTAGTGAGAGTGGTGTTAAATAACACACAACCAGCATACAGATACACTGATTAGTAAAATGTAGGTTTTACTTCCAGTAAATGGGTAAACAAAGTCCAACAAACAGTCCAAATCATACATGGTTAAAGCAGGTAGTATTCAATACAATCAGTCCAGGGATAATCCAAAAATGAAGTACAGTATCATAAACAAAGTTCAGTAAACAGAGTTTGCTAACAGTTTGCAAGACTCACAGCAATTCCAGCAGAACAACAATCAGGCAAAAGGCAATAGGGAAATGCAAGAAGAGAGCAAACCAGGTTTCTGGCTCCATCTTATGCCATTGGAGGAATCTCAGCGAATCACAGTTACAGCATTCTCTTAAAGATACAACAGTATTAAATAACTATTCTGGTTTATATATTGCCAACCCAACTGTTAGGTGACTATCATTCCTAACAGAAATAGATTAGATAAAAAGAATAAAGAATATTTCTACATCACCTATACAATTTACTCCATCAGGTGCATGTATACAATGTAACTGATTTATTCAAACAAAGAACCATGATTTGAATTCCAACCATATATAAAATACATTGTTTTAGTATGTGTCCCAATAGGTAGTTTGTTTAATACATGGACCAAGATCTCTCTTTCTTGACATAAAATATTATATGTATTCTATCTTCTATCTCTGGAATGAATGCAAGTGTATTCATTGGAAGGAACTTGGTTAAATTGATACTCTTACAAATCTTGTACATATTTGACCAGCTGAATGCAATATATATTTAGAAATCCCTAAGAACTTCAGGATATAAATGTTACCCTAAGATGTGTTTGGATATATGACAATTTGAAAAATCTTCATTGTCTGCCTTTCTAATACTGTAGCTCATCCATTACAATGTGCCAGTTTTACTGAGGATGGCTCTATTTTTTTTTGTTCCTTATATCCATGGTTCTTTGTGCAACAAACTTTTTAGCTTGTTCTCCAATTGTATAAGACAGAAGACTACAGCTCCTAATGTAATTTGACAATTGTACAATCCAAGAGGTCTTTAATTGAAATTTTGAATTAAAATTAAGAGACATAATTTGGGGAGTTTGTTCATTTCCACAGCATTAATTTTGGATCAATAATTAGACCAAATTCTATAAATTCCCAATTCAATTATAGCTGTGGCAGCTGAAGTCCTTTAATCCATATCCAAGATACATCTCAAATGCTGTGATTGTGTTTGCTGTAGCATTGATGTTTGTTTTAAGCTTCAAGCTTCCGCTCCATATAAAAGCTGATTTTGATCTTAGAAGATGAGAAACTAGATCTGTCCTTTTTGCTAGCCCTAGATCATGTGGGCTGAAGGTACAAAAGAACAGAGGATATATGCAAGGTTCTTGCACAGCAACAATGTTCTTGATGATTGATATATTTGGTGCAATTTAAGAACTATCATTGTTCAAAAGTTCTCCACTGAAAATAACCACTCCAGTTCCCAGAAATCGGTACGTTTTTCTGCTGATGCTGCTTGTATTTACTAAATCCTGAGTAAAGATTCTTATATCTAATCTTCAGTGTCTTTGATCTTGAGATATATCCCTCACTTGCTGACATTCCAGAAAGCCTTAAAACCCTGTTGTTTTCCCAGATATTGGGGTTGGAAAGTTAATGGAGTCCATTGAACAGAAAAAGGAAAGGAAAGGAAAAGAGAGGAAAGGAAAGGAGAAAAGAAAAGAAAAGAAAAGAAAAGAAAAGAAAAGAAAAGAGAAAGACAACTTACTTGCTTTAGGCAGGGTTGAGTTTGAATTTCATGACTGCTTCTTCTATTCTTAATGTTTTTTTCTCCAAATACTTTCATTATTTTCAAAAGCAAGAAATTCTCCATGTTTTAGTGATCGGTATATAGTCTTACCTCTTTCTCAGGCTTAATATGGAGAAATTCTAGGAAAAATATTATGAAAAATGGATGATATTTTGTCCTCAACCATCCAAATATGCTTCACTATTACTCACTAATTACATTTGATTTTCTTTTGGGTTAGTTCATCTCCATTTGCCACTGTACAAGTATAAGTACAATAATTATTCAAATGAAAATTTGTGTGTGTGTGTGTGTGTGTGTGTGTGTGTATGTATTTGTGTGAGTGTGTGTACATGTATATTTGTTTCTTTATATTGGTGAAACTGTGAAACTGTGGAGTTGGTACCTTTTGCAACCTTATATATTGGACTATAGCATAAGCTCTAGATTTAATCAATCAAAACAAAAAAACATCGAAAATCTCTTTAATTCCTTTCCTCAAAACTGGAAAAATTCTAGCCCTAACTGGTACAACTGTGGTTCTGAGCAAATATTAAGTTTCAATTTTTCTCTTCCCTTAAGCACAAAGCTGCCTGTTGACTTTGGGTCAGTCACTCACTTATTGTGTCATGCCCCTGGTGGAGACTGACTGTGAGGGAGGGGAGGAACAGGCGACAGGGAGTGTAAGTGTGGCTCTGGAGGTTGTAGAGGAGGCTGGGGAAGGGCAGAGGCAGGCTGAGCAGTCAGAGAAGGACCCAGGCCCATCCCCTCTCCATCCTAGGTCACACAGGGAAGAAAGGATAAGAGAGAGACATGGTCTACTCAGGAGGAGAGGGTGTTGATCTTCATGGGCTGCAGCTGTGACAACTTAATAAGGGGACGGACCTGCTTACGAGCAAATGCTGGAAACAAAGCATGGAAATATCTCTAGTTTATGGTTCCTTTCTGAGTTTGGCGTCCTTCCCAGTGTGTGTTCTGTTATCTGTGGATGCCCTCCAGCCCTTATCTTGCCTGGTTTGTGTTGCTTTTTTTCCCTCTTCTTGTAACTGTTTGTGTGGGAGTTTTTTGTCTTCCATCAAGAATATACAGAGCTTGGAAGCAAAGTGAAGGAATAAAAGGGGCTTCACCTGTTTTCTGTGACTGTGTTTGTTTGTATCCCACCCTGGGTCATCGCATATTGATTACGTAAGGGTGATGATTGTGATTGTTGTAGACAAGGTTTGAAGATGAAATACTATGTAGGCTGCCTTGAATTGTACAAGTAAAGTTGAAATATAATTTAAAAAGAAAGAAATGCAGTCTCTGGCCACCAAAATGTTCTCAGGCCTCATCATGAATATGGTTACAACTATTTCCTTTCTTTCTAGCTAAATTTGCTTGTTCATATAACTTTGAAACACAGTTCTTCAATTTTACTCAATATTTTTTGGCAAGGAGCAAAATTAGCAGCAGATAGAAAGTTCTGAGCACAAACTCTATAGGACAACGTATTTATTAAAATTGAAATTATAGGAATGTAACTATTATGTCTTTGAGAAAGTAGAATAAACTCAACAACTGAGGCAATGCTACAAGCCTGACAGCAGAAGACAGAGATTAAAATGTTCAGTTAAGAACCTTGAATTAAAATGTCTCATTAAAAACAAGGAAAAGAATCAAAATTTAGCTTTACTGTAACATTTTTATCTTCCAACTTGTCCAGTAAACATAGTGCAAACTGCTTGTTACTTATAGCTTGTTTATTCCACAAATATTAATGTTTCAAGAAGATGGTTTGATTTCTCTTGTCTTCCTCTTAATGGCATATCTGCCAAAATTAATAAAGGCAAGAAAAGCAAGGAAAAAAGGACACATTTTTTTTTAAAAAAGGGAATTTACCAGTAAGTGGGATTTTTTTTGTCTATAGCTAGTCCTGTTTTGTGGAAGCTAGAACCATAGCTGAGCATGTACTTGCAGTGCCATCTTGTGGTGAAAATAAAACTGAGCTGAAAGTATTAGCAATGCGTTTCCAGAAACTTTCTTGGTTGTCAGATCCAGTCCGGGTGGGTCACCAAAACAAGGGTTCATTAAAGCATTAAAATATTACAACATTAAAAAGTTTATTAAGTCATCAAACCCCCAATCCCAGGAATATTTTAATTTCTATGTGTAGCTAATACTACTTATGTAATATAGAAACATTTTCTTCTCTCTTTCTAATTTGTGTCTGTTTATTCTTTAGTATAGGAAGTGCCTCATGTAACCCATGCTCACAGTAAATAATATTAAATACCATATGTTGTAACACTGGAAGGAACCCTGTCTTTAGGACTTCCTGGAAAAGGATAAAAGATTGTTTGAACCTAGCAGAAAACAAATTTTTCCCTGAGCCATTACAATAACATTTTATTACAAGTCTAATAGGAATAAAAAGTTCAAAAGTCCATATTTTACACCATAATCTCTCATTCCTACCTTGACATGTACAATTCAGATTATTGGTGACTGTGTGAAAAACTGATGTTTTCCTTCAGTGCGATTTTATGGCTTATTTTTTTCTCCCATGGAGAAAACCAAGAATTGGATTGCTGAACCAAAGGACAAAAGAGCATTTGTTGGTATAGTTGAGGTATCAAGTTATGTTAAGGTTATAAAGTAGACCAGAAGGGATATATTGAGCGTCACTGATCAGTTGAAAGAAACAGGAAGGATTTCAATATGCAGTAATAGCAAACAAGTTTAGGACCTGGTAATCTCCATACTTATTGAAATTGAAATTTAACATCCAAATCCAGTGATCCAGTCTCTTTACCACCTCATAGATTACCCATCATAAGATGTCACTAGAACAGAGAAAGAGATAAGAATTGAATCTCTCTCCCTTCTTTGTTGATCATTCTCACTGTTCTTTATTTAGAACATTACTAATCTCTTAACTCAGTTTTCCCTCCAGGCACATTTATACAGAACATGTGTAATAATATATTTAAGTATAAATTTATTTCTGTTATTGTTTTATGGTTTTTCACTATTTTTTTTCAAATGGATATTCACACATATACATTTAAAACATGCACAAGGCACAAAATTGCTTATTACTAAACTCAGAGGGTTTAATTATATTCTTCCTCCACATTATTTTCTAATGAAAAGTCAGTCTTGCTATTTTTAATACTTATTTAAAACTTCTTGTTCTTTTCACCACTGTGTTCAAATATATACTAAATTGATTATAAAGTGGTTTATTTCTGAAAACTCAGTTCCATGTTTACATCTTTACTTCTTTAGGCTTCACAGTTCCTCAGCCTGCTCCATTTCCCAAATCTCTCACACCACCCTTCTTACCACTTTGATAGTTCTTCTACCACTTCCCATCTGTGACAGGATTTATTCTTTAAAACGAACCCTAAAAGACAGTGATTCTCAATTGTGGTCCATGGACCCCTGGGGGCCCACAATGTCATCACAGAGGTCAAAAATATCTAATACAGTCTGGTGCTTTAAATCTTGAGTTAAGTATTGGTGGTCCGTGACCATGGTCCATGGCTTCAAAAGGTATTTAAAGGGGGTCCATGGTGAAGAAAAGATTGAGAACCGTTGCTCAAAGAGTTCCTAATTCACTTGATGCTCTTTTTTAGAAGTCCAACTCTTTCTTATTATTCTCATGTTAAAGAGCTATTATACAATTGTATATGTCATTTTCTGTTTAAGGATAATTTTCTGCACCTTTGAGCCAGAAACATAATGATAAAATCTGCTACAGAATTTCAATAAGATTTCTTAATAAAGACAGGCACAGAAGCATTAATAAAATGTAGGCAAATCTTGTAGTACACTGCTGTAGCTCATCTTTTAGTTGCTGAAAAAGATGGACAAAGTATTATAACATACCCATTAGCATATATGTCTTGCTATGAAATTCTTTTAACTAATTGTGCCTAATATAGCAGATGAACTACCTGTGCTAAATGAAAAGGTCACAAACCACTTTCAGCATTATCACTTTTTAGCAATATCTCTAAGTGCCATATCCTTCAAAACCTATAGTGATATGTCACTTGAAGTATTTTGATGGTGTTGTGGTTAGGCTAGAAACCAGGAGTCCCACCTTAGAAAGATACGCAGATGTTTTTAGACTAGTCACTCTCTCCCAGTCTAATCGATCTCACAGGACTATTGTTTGAGAAAATGAAGAGAAAGAAGAAAGGAGTGTTAGATATAGAATAGAATAGAATAGAATAGAATAGAATAGAATAGAATAGAGTAGAATAGAGTAGAGTAGAATAGAATAGAATAGAATAGAATAGAATAGAATAGAATAGAATA
>NW_020769333.1:5462735-5517640 GCF_900518735.1 Pseudonaja textilis
TCTCGACTTACAACCACAATTAAGCCCCAAATTTCTATTGCTAAGACATTTAAGTAAGTTTTGTCCCATTTTACGACCTTTCTTACTACAGTAAATTTAGTAACAGTTGTTAAATGTATCTGGCTTCCCCATTGACTTTGCTTGTGGTCATACTGCAACCATCATAAATATGAGGATACTGCAACCATCATAAATATGAGTTAGTTGCTAAATATCTGAATATTGATCATGTCATCACGGGGTGCTGCAAGAGTCATAAGTGTGAAAAATGTTGAATGGTCACTAAGTAAATTGTTATAAATTGATGACTACCTGTACTTGAATCTCAACTATCATTGAGCAGTGTTGTAGAATGCACAATGTATTTAAATAGACCGAGGCTGTCAAACTCCTGGCCCATGGGCTGGATACATCACGTGCAGGCCATGCCCGGTTTAGCAAAGGGAGAAAAAGTCTTGATACATCACGTGACACCGCCGTAATAATGTTGAGTTTGAAAGTGAGATAGCCCAATACTTCCCAACTTTACAGTAAAAGAGTGAAGTGTGATTAACTAGTTAGTGAATGGTATTTTCTTGTTCTTCTAACAAATAGCAATTTTTCTAACAGATTATCATCAGCTGTCTCAAGCTTAGATAAGACAGAGAAAACATCAGGAACTGGTAGAGAGCACTCATATTTTTTCTATTCTTTAAAGACTTAGTCACATTACACCAAAAGAGTTTCAATTATTTATTAAAATACAATGGCCGTGCAGCTGTGCTTCTTACATAAGAGACAAAGGGAATGTTAAAAGGAAAAAGTAGTATTAAAACTTTTTGAGACTTGATTAGGTTTCACAAGTACAAATAGAGATCGATGAAGTCTCGTTCATCATCTTCAGGCTTGTGTCTTCGGGTTTGTGCTTCTCAGAATAATGTGAGCTTGCAGCTCCTTCTTCCTTTTAACTGCTAGTGGGGATGTGACTTGATTGGGTGGGGGCTTGGCTGTGTTCTGATTGGGTGGGGTGTGTTCTCATTGGTTGGGGGTTTGGCTGTGTTCTGATTGGGTGGGGGGTTGGCTGTGTTCTGATTGGCTGGGGGTGTGTTCTGTTCAGGTGGGGGCTTTGTTGTGCTCAGGTTAGTCTTAGTTGCTGGGGGATTTGAGCTGGTGAGCTGTGATCTTGTTGTTTGGCTTCGCGTTCGTGGTCGTGCCACATCTTCATGGTGGGCATCAGTTCGCTTCATGTGTGGGTCGGAGGGGTTTGAAGCAGGTAGTGATGCAGCTGTGGTACAGCTTCTGATCCGTGGTTGTGTCTCATCTTCTGTGTGGATGTGAGTCTGCTTTCTACGTGGAAGTGTGGTGGTAGCATCTTGTATGGCCCTCATGGATGTGGGTCTGGTGTCATTCTTCATGTTAGGTTCTCATCTGTTCATGAGGGCGGGTTTCCAAATGGCTGGTAGGCGGGAGGTATCATCTCGTTTATTCATGCTGTGTGGGCGTTTAGTTTGTCCGATGTATGTGGTGGGGCAGGTGGTGTAAGGGATTTCATATACTCCTTGGTTTTCTAACTCGATTTTGTCTTTAGCGTTTCTTAGGATGGTGGATATTTTTCTGTTTGTGCAGAATGCTGTTTTAATGTTGTGTTTTTGGAGGATCTTGCTGATTTTGTCTGTAGTGCCTTTTATATTTGGGAGGAGGGCTTTGCCGTTCTCTTTTTCTCTGTCTTGGATTTTGGTTGGGGTTTCTTTTTGGATTAGGTGGGTAATCTTCTTTCTTTGGAATCCATTGGCTGTTAGTACGTTAGTGAGAGTGTGTAGTTCATTTTTTAGGTGTTGTTCGTCGGTGAAGCATTTTGTTCTGGAGATGAGTGTCTCGGCTAGGGAATTGATCTGTGCTGGGTGGTGGTGTGAGAGTGCGTGTAGATAGCAGTTTGTATGTGTTTTCTTCTGGTGGATGGTGTGTCCTATGGAGCCATTGGATTTTTTGTATACCAAGACATCTAGGAAGGGAAGTTGATTGTTAGCTTCTGTTTCCATGGTGAATTGTATTTTGGGGTGTAGGCTGTTGAGGTGTGTGAGGAAGTTGTTCAGTTTTTCTTTCCCATATGGCCAGATTATGAAGGTGTCATCTACGTGTCTGAGCCAGAGTTTGGGTTTGTGATCATATTTTTCTAGAGCTTGTGTTTCAAAGTGTTCCATGTAGAGGTTAGCAGTGACAGGTGAGAGGGGTGATCCCATGGGTGCTCCTTCTATTTGTTTGTATTTTTGTCCATTGTAGGTGAAGTATGTATTGGATAGGCAGTGGTTGGTCAGATCTAGGATGTGCTTGGGGGGTTGTATTTGTTTTGGATGGCTGTCAAGGCTTCTTTTATAGGCACTTGGGTGAAGAGGGATATGACATCAAAGCTCACTAGTAGGTCACTGGGTTGTAAGTTTTGTTTCTTTATGATCTCGATGAACTGGGATGAGTTTCTTACGTGTGAGTTGATGGATTCTGCATAGGGCTGTAGTTGTTTGGCGAGAAATTTGGCTAGGTTTTGTAGAGGTGATCCTATGGAGTTGACTATTGGTCTAAGTGGGGTTCCTTCTTTGTGTATCTTGGGGAGACCATAGAGCTTAGGGCATCTGGATGATTTCTCTCTGGGTGTGATACTTTGCTGGATTTCTTCACTGACGGGGGGAGGCTTTTATTTTGGATCTGGTGGTTTTTTCTAGGTAGGTGGTGGGGTCTGTCTTTAGGGGTTTGTATGTGGGGTCTTGGAGTAGGTTGGTTAACTTGGATTGGTAGTCAGATGTGTTCATAACCACTGTCGCGTTGCCCTTGTCTGCTGGTAGGATTATTATGCTGGTGTCTTCTTTCAGGTTAAGTAGTGCAGTTTGTTCTTCTTTGGATAAGTTGCTTTTGGGTGGTTTGCTAGTGCAGAGGATGTTGGTGATTTCGAGTCTGATTCTATTAGCATCATCAGGGTTGGTTTTGGTCAGGCTGGTTTCAACTCCGCATATGATGGTTTCTGTGGTGATATGTTTGGGAGCGGCAGCAAAGTTGAATCTTTTTGAAAGGACCTTGGTTTCGGCTTCGGTGAGGATCCTGTCTGAGATGTTGTGCACTGTTTGTTTCATGTGTGGCTGTGAGGGGGGAGGAGTTGGTTTCTGGCGTTGTTGTAGTTTTCTGAGTTTGTTGGTGTGTGTGTCTGTCTTGAGGGTGGTCTGTGTTTCGGCTCTCCAGACAGCGAGTTGTTTGGATTTGTCCCAAAGTAAGGGGTGAATCTTGTTGCTGAGTCTGAGGTGAAGTGTGAGGAGATCTTTGTTGATTTGGTCTAGGAGAAATCTTTTTGTGTGAAGTCATTTCTAATTAGGGCCAATTTGTTCTTTTTAGGATGCGTTTGGTGGCTGCTGTGTTGGTGTGGAATTTCAATTGGAAGCTTGTGGGAAATTTTGATCTCGGCAGTTACATAGGAATGTGAGGTCACATAAAATGGAAGCTCTTTGGACTTCAAGTTTTTCATAAGTCCTGGTCAGATGGTGGGTTTCCTCCCCGTAGAGGTGCAATATTTGTTTTCTGAGGTTCTCGCGGGTATTTGTATGTAGATCTTTGGTTATTAGGGTTTTCTCCCGCGTAAGATTGGAAGTATCTAGGCAACATTTCGATGAAGTCTCATTCATCATCTTCAGGCTTGTGTCTTCGGCTCCGTGCTTCTCAGAGTGATGTGAGCTTGTAGCTGCTTCTTCCTTTTAATTGCTAGTGGGGGTGTACTTGATTGGGTGTGGGCTTGGCTGTGTTCTGATTGGGTGGGGGTGTGTTCTCATTGGTTGGGGGTTTGGCTATGCTCTGATTGGTTGGGGGGTTGGCTGTGTTCTGATTGGCTGGAGGTGTGTTCTGTTCAGGTGGGGGCTTGGTTGTGCTCAGGTTAGTCTTAGTTGCTGGGGGTGAGCTGTGATCCTGCTGTTTGGCTTCGAGTTCGTGGTCGTGCTACATCTTCATGGTGGGTGACAGTTCGCTTCATGTATGGTTCGGAGGGGTTTGAAGTGGGTAGTGATGCAGCTGCAGTGCGGCTTCTGATCCGTGGCCATGTCTCATCTTCTGTGTGGGTGTGAGTCTGCTTTCTACGTGAAGGTGTGGTGGTGGCATCTTGTATGGCCCTCATGGGTGTGGGTCTGGTGTCAGTCTTCACGTTAGGTACTCGTCTGTTCATGAGGGCGGGTTTCCAAATGGCTGGGAGGCGGGAGGTGTCATCTCATTTACTCATGCTGTGTGGGCGTTTTTCTATCTCTATGGCTTCTCTGATTATTCTGCTGTTGAAGTGTTCGGTTTTGGTGATAGTTCTGGTATTTTTAAAGTCAATCTCATGTCCTGTGGCTTTGAGGTGTTAGACCAGGGAAGAGGTCGGATCTTCTTTTTTGATTGAGTTCTTATGTTCTTCAATGCGTGCACTTATTCTTCTGTTAGTTTGTCCAATGTATGTGGTGGGGCAGGCAGTGCAGGGGATTTCGTATACTCCTTGGTTTTCTAACTCGATTTTGTCTTTAGCGTTTCTTAGGATGGTGGATATTTTTCTGTTTGTGCAGAATGCTGTTTTAATGTTGTGTTTTTGGAGGATCTTGCTGATTTTGTCTGTAGTGCCTTTTATATATGGGAGGGCTTTGCTGTTCTCTTGTTCTCTGTCTTGGATTTTGGTTGGGGTTTCTTTTTGGATTAGGTGGGTAATCTTCTTTCTTTGGAATCCATTGGCTGTTAGTACGTTGGTGAGAGTGTGTGGTTCAGTTTTTAGGTGTTGTTCGTCGGCGAAGTATTTTGTTCTAGAGATGAGTGTCTCGGCTATGGAATTTATCTGTGCTGGGTGGTGGTGTGAGAGTGCGTGTAGATAGCGGTTTGTATGTGTTTTCTTCTGGTGGATGATGTGTCCTACGGAGCCATTGGATTTTTTGTATACCAAGACATCTAGGAAGGAAAGTTGATTGTTAGCTTCTGTTTCCATGGTGAATTGTATTTTGGGGTGTAGGCTGTTGAGGTGTGTGAGGAAGTTGTTCAGTTTTTCTTTCCCGTGTGGCCAGATTATCACACCCCCACTAGCAGTTAAAAGGAAGAAGCAGCTGCAAGCTCACATCACTCTGAGAAGCACAGAGCCGAAGACACAAGCCTGAAGATGATGAATGAGACTTCATCGAAATGTTGCCAAGATACTTCCAATCTTACGCGGGAGAAAACCCGAATAACCAAAGATCCACATACAATACCCACGAGAACCTCAGAAATAAATAAATAAATATAAATATAAATATAAATATATATATATATATATATATATATATGGAGACAATTAGATAAATTACATTTGCTTAATAATATATTAGTGTTGTTAACAATTGTGTAATCTTAGAAAATCACTGGAGATCTGAAAAGTAATTTTATTCATTCTACACAACAAACAAATATACATAGAATGTTGTCCTTCAGATCACCATATTATTTATATTATTTTCAGTAAGTTGTCAACATAATACATTTCAGTATCTATTTTGGATGTTCTACAAGCAGAATTAGGAACCATACATTATTTTAGGATTGAAAAATGTAGATTCTGCCTTAGAAGATGAACATGAGATTTGAAAATAATATCCTACAAAAGAAGCATTCTATTTAGCAGCTTTCCAGTAAAGATCTGTATTTTACCTTCATGGAAATGCCAAGCTAGGTGTATTGCTAGGTGCATGCTACATCCATGCCACAGACTTCTGCCAGTGAACAACATTCAGATTGACGTTTCTGTACAAGCAAAGTCTCTGTTTATAACACTTAAACCCTATTTTCATATTCAGTAGTTACAATACATTGCATATCTCTTCAATTCAAATGAACACTGCTATTAGCTAAACATTTTAATAATGTTAATAAGTTACCCCCATGAAATGATAACTAGCAATTAGTTTCTATTGTCCAAACTAATTCCTAGCCCCTCATTTCTTTAAATTAGACACATTTTAATTAAAATGAGCAAAATGTCATTTATAATATATTGCTTGGATCTATTAATACATAATCTTAATTCTACTAATACAATGGATGTTTACTGAACTACAGTGAAACTACAGGAAATTATTTATTTACAAGCACCTGTTATCTGACCTAAATTGGAATCAGTCTTTAAAAATTGCTATTCAAAATACATTCAGGTTTCATGAATAGTTCAAACAAGCAACAAGAAAATAATTGCCCCATATAGTTATGACTAATAGAACAAGTGAATTTTATTTCAGTTGCTATCCTGCCATAAAAGCAACAAATTAAGTCAGGGTTTCTGACTATTGCTGTTATTGATCAGATGCAACTTTGGTTCAAATATTTATCTTAATATGTTTTAAAGCACCTGTTTTATGATGACAAATTTGCATAGTTGTTCCCATCATTCAGAACTGCAGGATAATACCGAAAAACATCCTAATGTTTTAATTAATAAATACATTTATAGAAAATCCAAGCTTCATAAATGTGGAGGAGTACTCAGGCATTTATTTTTTTTAAAAAGGAAGGAAACATGGATTTTCATAATCAAACTATTTCTCAACTCCACATAAGAAATGAAAAAATGAATTTGAGAAATACTATTAATACTTCAGTGACAAAGTTTCTTCAAGGGCTAAGGCAACAAGGTATCTCTCTTAAAAATAAATGTCATTATTGCTTTTCCTGATATACTGTGTATGAGTCTGTAGAGCTCATTTTGTAATGCAGCTTGGAAGTTATTGCCTTCTATAAGATTACCAATAATACATTGCTTGCAATTTATGTTATCATCATAATCTCATAGTTCAAATCACTCATGTTTCAGCAATATAGCTTGTAAAACTTTATGATAGCAAAACATCTTCCATTCAAAATCAATCAAGATTAGAATGAGATAATGTATTTATTAGGTTATTTCATCAATTTAAGCCAGATATCTATGGAGATTCTCAATCATCCAGGTCATGGTTGTCCCAAAAGGGGCTTTTCCAAAAGGCAACTGGATTTTCCTAGTTTTTCCTTGAAAACATTTTGCTCTTCATTCAAGAAGCTTCTTCAATTCTTCAGAAGTCCAGCTGCTTTTGCAAAAGCACCACTGGCATAGCTTAAGCCAAACTTACATCTGAGTTCCAAGTGCTTGCGAGGAAAACATGAGGACTAAAATTTAAATGCTCATCAGGAAAAGCTTTTAGAACTTTGGGGGATAAATTCGTGTCATCTATTTCTTTAGTGCACCAATTTAATAAATTTTGAATTCTTATGTTAGAAAGATTGATACATTTTATACTCATTTTGTTACTTGGATCACACTTTGTGCAGGCTGTTTTCTGTTCAACTAATTTTAATTAGATCCTGGTGACTACTTTGCTATTATTGTTTACTATGTTACCATTATATTAGTAGAATAAAATATTATATGTCCTTTCTGACACCTTCCCCCATTCAATTTTCCTAAAAACCATTCATTTACAGTACTGAATACAATGAAGTAGTTATACTGACAGAGCTTTTGTAAAGTTCACATAGTAATCAAAATATTTTATGCAGTTCAAATCTGGCAGATAGGTGCATTTGTCAGTCATTAGTTTTGAAGTACAAGTAGTATTTTGCAATGTAAAACCGTAATACTTGATACAAATTTATGGAAAAACTCAGGGGTTTGTGCAAACATTCACTAAATATGTTGGATACTAGCAATGTGTTTGAATTCTAAATATTGTAGTCCCATATGTGCATATGTAAGAAGGCACTTGTCTTCTTATGGCTTGGGTCAGATAAGGCCTTGCCAAAAATGGCACTACTGATACAGTGGAAGCAGAACCAAATCCTGAAGCGTTGCATTGCATTGTCCAAGTCTACTAGGAGAAGTTGGGAGATATTCTAAAGTACAATAAAACTCAGAATAAATTCCAGTAGTTTTTGCCGATTACAATGAGGTAGAAAAGTACTGCTTAGTTCCAAAATGTTCTCTCTCTTCTGTTTTGTCTCCTTAAATACCTGCAAGAAAGACAGATTTTCCATAAAAACTTCTAGGCACATTGCATATTTGTTAACAATCATAATATGCATTGATTCTATATAGGTAACATAGACAATCAACGATTCTGGTTCAGTTTGAGAGCCAAAATATCAGCTCGTCAAAGGTAAATCAGATAACTGTGACCTGCTCATGGCCTTGCAAATGAGGGAAAAGATATGTGTCCCAGGATAATGTTGCAGATCTAATGAGTCGGTGACTGGGCCAAGGTTTATCCTTCCAAGCTTTCAAATCATGCTGGAGCCCATCATCATGGAAATTCTGTCTCTCCAAAATAGGTCATATTCTGGAATATGAATATAACATTCTGAAGAGAGAGAACTGCCCTGTGGTTGAGCTCCAGCTCAATCCTGAAGGCTTGGAAGAATAAACCTTGGTCCCAGTGACCGACATAGATTGGATCCTGTTCTTGGTCTGATTGTAATAGTGAAAGAAGTTGTAATCGGAGACAATATTGGATAAGCAAATCCTTATTTTAACACAGTTATCATTTAGCTATACGTGTTTAAAAGTTTTCTACATTCTATCGTTAAAAAAAACCATTTCATTTTTATCCTGTTAGATTAATTGCTGAATATTTTCCAAATACATGGCCACTTAATCTAACAAACATATTCACAGGCACAGTAATAATTTGACATAGTATAATTTAGATAATTTGAGTTAATTCCTTGAATTAGCAGAGTCCAGAACATGATACTCAGAGCAACATGTGTCTACATGCTTCAAAATTAATTTTTAAAAAATGAAAAGCACAAAGTGTTACAAGATCATCACATTTAATGAAATGTTAGTTTTTCTGCATGAGCTTTTTTAGACAGCAGGCGCTCCTATGCAAGATCATGCAAGAGCTCACAAAAATTTCAAATTTCTCAAACACTGCCAAAATTTGGGATGGTTTATTTTAGAGAAACCCATACTATCTGAAGATTGCTGCCCTTTGATTTTATGCTGTAATCTCAGATTAAGAATGAAAACATTAAAAAACTAAGCAACAAATATTGGATGTGTGTTTTTTTGTTTTCCCGTTTTGCTTTTTATTCTTGATAAAACTATATAAATATACACACAGAGACACAGACACACACAGACACACTAAATAACAAATTTGTAAAGTTGATCACATACATTGTATTACATGCTAAGGACTAATGTTTAGGTTTGCTATAATTATTATGAAGCAATAGCTATCTAGACTTACCCCCATGTCTTTAAACACTTTAACTGCATTTTTTGCAAGACAATAGGTGGCACTTTCAGCTGTGAATATAACAGTAATATTGTTAATTTACAGATTTAAAAAGCCACTGTCTAAAACAATATGATTAAATCATAATTCCAATACTTCTACAGAAATAACTATTTGACATACCATAAACTGCAACATTCTTTTCTGTTCTTGATACTAAGTATTTGTGTAATTTTTGAAGACAGTCTGTTTCCCTGACAGGTCCACTGAAATTATGGATGAAGATGGCGGCTGAACTATATGCCTCCAGTAATGGCCCTAGAAGCTTCTGCAGGAAGGAGATATATTGCTGGTGTTCCTGTGACTGACTCACCTATAATAATAATAAAACAATCACTAAGAGGATAATGCAACAGTATATGTACATAATGCTAAACCCATACACTAAAATCCAGACATTATCAGATTGCAGGAGGGCAGGCCAGGGAATAAATTATGGTTTATCTCAGGTGGTAAACTATTGTTTAAAACTAGAGTCTGTTATTAGCTTATCTGGTTTCGCACATGATATAAACAGAAAATATGGTTTGCTTTGTGAGTTCCTTGTTTATTTCTGTGTCTTAATTTTTGTTTTCCTGGGCCAGCATCTAATCAATTCATGGACATATAAAGCAAGAACTTTTTTTTAAAGGGAACTAAAACTCCATTACTGCTTTACTGTTTTGTTTGTTTGTTTGCTTTGTCTTTTGGATTGTTCACCCAGCCATGATTAGAACAATTGTTGCATTGCCATAAGCTGTTATTCAGCAACACATCATAGTATCTCAAAATCTGCTTAAAAGAAATCTGGGCTTATTTCTTAGAAACTATCTTTTTCATTTCTTGCAATTTTTTCTTCCTTCTTTTCTTTTAATCCATTTTATGCTATGGAACAATTATACACAGACACATATAGACACACAGGACTTGATCCTACAAATCTACTTAGTACCTTCAAGTAGCAATCTCGTTGTTCTTCACCAAAATCACTGTCTTCATCCTCCTCATCACTTTTCCAAGACAATGGCTCCGGAATACTCTTTTCCCAGTTTTGCTCCGTAAGCCGAGAACTAATATCTTCCTGTTCTTCCTGCTTAGAATAGAAAAACAGAACTATAAGAATTATGTTTTTTTCATTGTGAATTATTGCTTTTCATACTAGGGTTTTTCTGTAGTTATTTCAGGTGTTAGCAAAGGAAGAAGATCCAACTATTCATTTCCAAAGAAATCCTGTGTCTCATTTATAAACCAAAGATGCTGGATCAACATTGCGCAATTAATGACAAAGATTGGCTTGCATTATTATCACTGTTATGCTTTACACTGAAAATAAAGCTAATTGCTAAAGACACTTCCCTTAAAATTAAAATCTAGGTGTCATCTATCACTGGAAACTTTCAGTTTGCAGAAAGTCTCTGCCACTGAATTTCATAGAAATGGAACCAATTCAACTTCGTCACTATAGAAACATGATTCAAGCATATTTCATGTGTTAGGTTATAAAACACCTGAGGTATTTTCAGATTTTTCAGAATTCCAGAGTTTTAAATAATTTCCTCTACAGCAATTTGCACAAATATAAACATTAGTGTTTGAGTTTCTTAATTTGATAATTTCATCTCCTGGAGAATTCTGTATTGCACACACAAAGAATGCTTTAAATTTGAACCTATATAATTAATAATAAATACAATTAATAAATCAGGAACACAGCGTTCATATATGCTTTTCTTTTAACCTGTTGAGGATTTCTTGCCTAAGCTTTTTATCCTTTTTCAAAATTAGTTTAGTTCCTTCTGGTGTGCTGACTGCTACATTTTTTATTGTTAACTTTTAGTTGTCTATCTTTTAGTTGTCTATCTAACAGAAACATATGCATGCATACACATACTTAATCTAATATATAATAATATTTCTTCATTCTGAAAGTATAAGTAAATACAGCTTGGAAAAAAAAAGAAAATGGTACCTATCTACTTACTGAGATCTCTTTAAGAATAGTTCCTTTAAAATCAGCAAGATACAAAACTACTGTATATTCATATTTCAGTTCCAAATTTCATCTAACCTAAGAATATTGGAAGATGATGGCCGAACAAAAGTATAAACATTAGAAGATGCTGAGAAGGTTCATCAGGCAGTCATCAGGTTATACACTGTGAAAGCAAAAATAATCTTCCTCCTGCTTCAACACTTGCTTATTAACCAAGCATTAGGAGAGAAAGAGGTCTTTCAACACTGCCACCAAAAGTTATGTCATTCATAAAATTGTCTTGCTAAATAGCTATAGTTGATCCCCTAGGAAGGGAAAGAAAATCTTTAATGGTTAACCTTTATGTTTAACAAATTCTCCTTCACACAAAAGTAATTTATATCTAGTTTTTCTTCTATCAGTATAAGGATAGTGTCCTTAAACTAGAAAAGTGGAATGCTTTAATCTAAATGATTAATAGTAATAATGAAGTTAATTAACTTTTTTCATTATGCATGCTGAAGTTAATGAACAAATAAAAATATGCAATGCAACAATTTAACAATAATCAATGAAAAAGTAAATGTCTGATTTCAACTCCTGAGTCTAAAGGAACTGAGTCAAACAAGCATGTTGGGAAAAAAGTGATAGATTTAACAGCCAACTAAATTTTTAATTCCCTGCAGATATATGATGATATTTATGTAACTATTAATAAATATTAATTAATAAGCAATATTTTTACTAAAATAGTAGAATGCTGAACATTCTAACTACCAAAAATTCTGAATACACTTTGATACAGATTTTAAAAATCAATATTTGAAAACAAAATTTTTCTTTTCTTTTTTCTTTTCTTAACCCATCCAATCCCATCTTATTTTTTATATTTATAACCAATGTGAACAGGGGTGGGATTCTACCAGTTCGCATCTATTCGCTAGAACCGGTTGTTAACATTCTAAGCAGTTCGGAGAACTAGTTGTTAGAAGAAATTACTGGCCTAATCCTGTAAGGAAGGCAGGAAGGAAACATTCTGGTGTTGCTTACAGAATCTGCCTCTCCATTAACCCTTATTACATTCTTGGCAGGATTAGACTTCCTGTCTCTGGAACTTCTCTGGAGTTTTTTTCCCCTCCTTTGCTGGTACTTTGCTTGTGTGGAGTGACCATTCAAAGTTACAATGGACTGAAAAAAGTGACTTATGACCATTTTCACACATACCCACAGTCATGAGAGGCCAGGCGAGGAGATGCGTGCCTCGATGTGAGTGATATTGAGTTGGCCATGCCCAGCCAATAACATGATCACCAAGCCATTTCCACCCAGTCACATGGCCACCAACCATGCCCATCACCTAAGTCACACCCACAGAACTTGTTAAAAATTTGAATCTCACCCCTGGATGTAAAGAATATTTGTTCTTTTCCATTTTTCTTCAATTTTATTTCCTTGCATTTTTTCTTTTATTTCTTAATTTTTTTTATTCCTTTATATTATTTTTATTAGAATTAATTTTCCTGATATCAATAACATTATATATACAAAACTAAGCATCAAAACTTATTTGGCCTGAAGAAGAATTCTTAAAAGATTTTCTGCAGTGAAATGAGTATAAAAAGTTGGGAAATTTATAGTTCAAGGCCCATAAATATCTAGATACATAAAAAACATCATCAAAATCTTACCTCTGCTACTAAAAGAACTCCATATTGTATGAACTGTTCAATTGCTTCATGGCACACTTGACCTAACAGCTGACAGGGCTGAATAGGAAAACAAATATGATCAATCATGATTATTATCTTTCGTTGTGCTATTTTTCTCTATTGATTGCTGCTTTTGAATATTCTTGCATAAAATGAACAACAATTTCTTATAAAAACAAGATGATTTCAAGAAAAGAAATTGTTAATTTCCTCTGCAGCTACTTCAAGTCAATAATAACTATTTGTCTGAAACAGATAGTAAAGTAAATGTGTAGATCAGATCTGAGGATGTATTTGCAAGTATTTTCCTATTTCAGAGGAAACACAGGTAATGCATTTGTTTTAATTCCACCGTAATTGAAAACTGAAAGGAGGAAAATAAACAATTACAGAACTAGAAAGAACCTTTCTCCCATATTTGAAAATTTCTTTGTCCACGTTTCATCCCAAAAGCTATTCCAGAAAAATTGAAAAATTATTAGTCATACATATTTCAATATGTGTTATTATGTATTATTTCAGCTAGTGCTGTATGTTGTTTTACACAGCTTGTTCCAATCTGCCTTGTGTTATACTATCAGCTTTAATGCTTGATATATCCGTCACACTTTAAATTCCAACATGGTTAAATATTCTAATGTAGAAAGGATTAGTTTTTAACTTTGTAGACCATTAGGTCTAAATTGCCTTGAGTCTGCTGGAAGATCATTCACTGAACAGTTCCTCTATCAGGAATTAATAACCATAGTTTGCTGAACAGGGTAAGATGTTACTTTAAAAAAAAAAAATCCACTTGGTACTTCTTCATGTAATACCGGAAGCAATAGTACTGGATTCAGAATACAACATTATCTATCATTATCAATAAATAAAGAATCTTATTTATTATTATGAGCTTTTTATTTTAAAGGATGTATATTTTATATATAATAATTGTATGTAAAAATGAGAAAAAATGCTTTGAAATATTTTCTAGCTTCATTTTAAGTGTCATTTAAAATGGTTTAAGCTGTAAAATAATTTGTTCAATATTTATTGCCTTTGTCAATAATGTTCTTTTTTCTAGTCACATTTTAGACATAATGTGTGTGTGTGTGTGTGTGTGATATATACAGAGAGAACTTGCCTATCACTTCTCTATATAAAGGGAAACTGCTACAGCTTGCAGCTACCTGTTGTCTTGTCCCTTCTTCATTTCCTCTTTTTAAGAACTCGAGTACACCTCCATTTGACCCACAGTACTGTAGCATAATACAAATGATATGATGGTAGCAACAGAATATGTGTCAAATGAATCTGTATCCAACACTTACCAATGAAACAGTTCCTTCATAACACAGCAAATAACAGAGGCTGGCAGCTTTTCGGACCAGTTGTTCTTGACTAACCACATTGGGTAGAATCCCACTGATACCATTTCTATGCCTTTTGTTCAGTAAAGCATGAAGACTACATGCTGAAGCAAAAGAGAAGATATATCAAAGTTATTCCTAAGGTACTGCGTTATATGTCAAACACAACCTCTTAAATAGTAACAGCGACATTACGCAGGGAATATTTCAGGCATCAGAGTAAGGACAGTTTTAGAACATACCGATGACAGCCTCTTTGAAGAAGACATGCAGTATCCCATTGCTATAAAAGCTGAGTTCAAAGACAGCAGGAACAGTTGTGCTGGGAGTGATGAAGAACTCATTATTCCGACTGGTGTTTGTGATGGTTATGCAGTTTCCCAACAAATGGATAGCGTGCATGACAACATCTTCAGAATTCCCTGAAAATCCCAAGTCATAGTCCCGAGCCAAGACCTCCTCCTTCATCGAAAAGAAATCTTCCACCAGTTTAGAAAGATCAATTCCCTAGACAAAGTATTGAAGTAAACAAATGACAGCTCTCCAATCATATAAGTCAGAAAAAAAGCTTGTTTGCCCACATTTTTCTTTCAGAAACCACTGAAGATGTTCCTATTTGCTAAGGTCAGAAGAGCAAGAAATATTCCGTTATATACCATTTAAATTGGCATATTTATTTTAGTTTTGTTTTCTTGAAATAAACAGAGTTTTTAGAATATGTATTTATTGTTTTTAGCTGAACGCTGTGGTGGCCTAGAGATGGAACTCTTTCCTCAATATCAGGAGGCTGAGTTTAGCAGCAGATATTTCTCTTTTCTCTGGGCACAAAGAAATCTGTTGCAAGCTCCCTGTGGTGGTCAGGAAGGGCATCCATCCAGGAAATGCTCAGCTTCATTCAGTCTCCCTGATTCCACTCCAATGCAAGGAATTACAGGGTCATTAAAAGAAAAACAAGTATTGTATGAGCCACAGTGGCATAGTGGTTGGAATGCAGTACTTCAGGCTACTTCTGCTGACTGCTGGCGCCTGCAATTTGGCAGTTCAAATCTCACTAGGCTCAAGGTTGACTCAGCATTCCATCCTTCCGAGGTAGGTAAAATGAGGACCCAAAATTGTTGGGGGCAATATGCTAACTCTGTAAACCGCTCAGAGAAGGCTGGAAAGCACTGTAAAGCAGTATATAAGTCTAAGTGTTATTGCTATTGTTTTAGCCACTGATTTTTATGATAGTTTTATTTAAGATATCTCACTTCCACCCAAAACTTATTTATAAATCATTTGAAAAGGAAGAGTAATATACAGCAGACGATAGATAGATAGATTCAGGATAATAGAAAAGCCCTAGTACACAAAAAAAGATTCAACAGTATGCATATATTGATTACATTGATGCATTAGTAGGATTGCTTCGAATAATTTTCAAAGAATGAGGGTTATAATCCTAGGAAATACTGAAATAACATTTATGATACTTAAGAATTATGGCCTGAAGCAACATACTGAGGGGACGGGTAGTTATATTTTGTTGGTTTGTGTGAGAGATGATGCCCACAGAAGGATGCTGGTGTGATGGACTACAATGAACCAGCAGTTTTTTCAGGAAGGAGATAATACATTCATCTAGTACAGTACAGCTTGGAGCTGGATAAGGAATGTTTCTAAATATGTGTGGTTTCCTTCCTTATTTCTGAGAATAGGAATAAATTAACAGTCAGTTTACACATAGCTTATAAATGCATCCTATTCCTCAACAAACTAAATAAGATAAAATAGGGAAACAAAAGTATAGAGCAGTGGTTCTTAACCTGGGCGATATTGCCCCCCAGGGGGCGATTTCATTTTTTAGGCGGGTGATGGAACGAAAAGGGGCAGCGCGGGGGCGAAGGATCGGAAGGGGGGCAATATGGAGTGATGGAGTGAGAACTTTTGAGACTTTTTTCGTACAGTGAACCGCTGTATATCTGTCATACAAAAACACCAGATTGCTTGCTATTAGTGGATTGAACTGTGTTTTAAAATGTTCCTCCAGCTGGCTTCAGTAAAGAACACCATACATATGTGAATACGCATCACTCATCTTCATGTGGATTGCGCAACAGCCTCTATCACTCTACCCATTAAATTTGTCGCTCTGATTTTTGTTGCTTTCTTTCTGTAAAAATTTTCTTTGTGTCTTTTTAAACCTTTTTACAGTGCGCATGAATATATATTTTCCTTGAATCTTAATTTAGTTTCAGAGTTTTCATCTTGAAAATCTTAGTTCCTGCATTGCGGTCTTATACCCTTTTTATATTTCTTTTTGCATCTTAAAATTCACTTGTAATTAAATTATTAAATGTTACTGTTTTTTTCGGGCATTTCATTTTCTTGCAATTGAATTTGGTTTTCAGTGGTCATTGCATTTAAGTACCTTTAATAAATAAGATATTAATGAAATACATGTATCACGAAGTTTGGGAGTAAAGTGATGGGTGGCATCAGAATTTTTCACACAGTTGAGATATGGGAAAAAGACTGGAAATAAATTATTTGCATCGATATGTCCTGATGACGATTTTAAAGAAAACAAAAAATGTGTTTGCATAAATTGAAGAATTATTTCCCTGTGTTGTGATTGAAAGGTTATGTTGGGGGGGGGGGGGGCGATGATAACTTCCTCAATGGCTCAAGAGGGCAATTCTTTCAAAAAGGTTAAGAACCACTGGTACAGAGCATGTTTTCAGTATTGCTGACCCTTTGCAAGTCTATTCAGTGAATGCAAAAACACAGTAGCCTTACCTGTCTGTGTCGGTAGAGCAGCAAACAGGCAACAATGTGTGTTGACATCACAGTACATGATTTGTTGGCAGCTAAAAGCAAAAACAAAACAGAGTAAAGCTATACTGGCATTTTGGATTGCAACTGAAAGGCTCAGAAAGCAGCAGTTATAAAATGTCAGTCCTGGCTGAATTAAGTATTATTATTATACAGAAAGACTTTTTTCATTTTCATTAAGGCAGCACAAAAAACCATCTATTGATCAAAAATAAACTTTAAGTTTTAGTAATTGTGCTTCTTTTATATCATACAAATCTAGATTCTGTAGACTTTATTTGAATGAGCTGAACTCTGAAATATTAGGATAAATAGTTCAAGAAAAGTAAGATTACGCTATTCACACATTAACCTTTTATAAGTAGATATGACATGATACCTATATTGGTGCAATCCAGAAGGTATTACACCACTCTAGGAAAGGCAATCTATAATTTTAAGTAAAATTCTAAAATACAGTAAATACAATGACTGTAATAAAGAGACTTATTCAAAATGACGTATCTCAGATTAAAAACTGTGCAATTTTAAGACAAAAAAAGAATGATGCAGAATGAGGAAAGCCCTGTTATTTAGAAAGTTCAATGTGACAGAGAAAATGCAGAATGAACTCCACAACGAATACTTACTGAACATTACGTGCTCTGCCAAGTTAGCTATTAATTGTCTTCTCAGTGGTTCACAAGATAAATCCTTGGAATCAGGAAGGGCAGTTTCTGAACTTTCTCCCACTATGTAGTTAGGCCTGAAGATAAATAACAGAATGGATGTACTATATAAACTGTACTTATGAATTATGTCATCGTAAGACCTAAAAATATTTAAGAGTTGCAGTTCCCAGTGCTAAAGACTATATTTGCGAGGGAGACAGCACTGAACTTGCAGATAAGAACAGATTTTGTCTTACAAGAACAGATTTTGAAAATTACTTTAGGGCAAGTCTATCCTCAACCACACTTCCCTGATTAAATTATAGATCTAAGTCTGACAGAGTTTTCTTACAACTGCTTGCTTCATGGAATCACATTGTATTAACAAAGAAACTGTCTGGATGCCCAAGGTAGTATCCAGGTTGTATTGCAAAATAGTAAAGCATGCTTTATCTTAAGATTTTCATATCCTCAAGAAATAATTACTTTGAAGTAATGATACATTTTACAACTTTCCTATCTTATAACAATTCTTCAAAATCTTTTTTTTCTCGATAATATGGAAAAAAATACATAAAACTCCCCAAGTTTTAAGCTGTTAAGTAGCTGATACATAATTCCAGAAAATCAATTACTTAAGTTTTCCCCCCAAAAAATTCAATAGCCTAGCTCAAACTTAGTCAAATCCGATCAAATACCCAAAATTCAAGATATATTTATGCTATAATTGCTAGACATACAGCTAGAATTCAAAGTATTAACTACTTTGACTGCACATTTTTGAAATGTACTAGTTAATTGTATGCATAATTAAGTATGATAATATTCAATTTAAAATGATGGATTTGTTATCTAAACAGATTTCTAACTTATTCAAAGGAAATTCACAGAAAACATTTTGATCATGAATCCTTAGATATGTGTTAAAGCTTGATGAACTGGACTTTGAAAAAGAACTTCCTCAACATTTATAATTTACTCTGTAGATTTAACAGTATATTTGATTGTTGCTTGTTCATCATTGATAGAAAATCCTCAGTTTCATCTTACCTTGAAGACAGTACAGCTGGTAACAGAGTATGCTCCAAAGAAAGAGGAACAGGCAAAGGTTTTTGATTTTGGCAATCTAAATATTCCTGTAAAAACATAACATTTATAACAACTATCTTACTGATTAGCAAAAGGATTTTCAGAGATTGTCATAGTAGCAAATACTGACAATTAGCCAATAATATAATATACTAAAAACATGTAATTTTTGAAGTGCCTTTATTACCTCTAGAATCTAAAGCAGGGGTGTCAAACTCACGTCATCACATGATGCATCCCAACTTTTTTCCCCTTAGCTAAATAGGGTGTAGGTGTGGCCAGTGTGTGATGCATCCGGCCCATGGGCCGCGAGTTTGATATCCCTGATCTAAAATAAATGACAACCAAACTGAAAAGATAATAATGAATTTTTTAGATATTTCTAAGTGAAACTTCTTGCATCATTGCTTCAAAAAAAAAGAAGCTCTACTAGCTTTTTCCAACCTTGATCTCTCAGTCTTTGGTCAGTCAGATGTTGCTGTTTAATAATATTAATATATCATCAAAGAATGTAAGCTGTTCCAAGTAAATTATTGTTGTTTTTGTTGGTGGTTAAAATCAGCCAGATGTTTGCACTGAATTAGCTAATTTCATCCACTTATCAAGTCCTTCCCAAGGATCTGTGAATAGGCAGACATTGTTTGATAGTGTTAAAGATATGAAGGATGTAAAGTGATCCAGATAAAGCTGCCTTTTGCAATTGACCAACAGTAAGTAAAATTGTCAATGCTGAAGGGGTTCAAGATGCTCAAGTGATGCTCCATTTGCTCCAGTTATTATTGGTACTACTATTGTTTTCTTTGATTAATAGCTTGAAGCCATAGCATCACATATTCAGAACTTTGTTAATGTGTAAGAATCCATTTTCTAGCATGAGATTTCAGCTACAAAACTCTTTTGTTTGAGCAATACCATTGTGCATGAAGTAAAAACTTGAAATATTGTTTCTATTGAAATTCAAATAGTTTAAAATATCTTTTTCACAGCTTCTCAATGGAATTTTAGTCTTAAAAGATAAGCTTACTTTTAAAGAAAATGGCTGAGCAAAATCTACTCTAACACATCCATAATTCTTTCGTAACATTCGAAAGACCCCTCGGGCTACACTCCATAGGCTTTCATTCTTCTTGGGCTTTCCCTGAAAGACATTGAAAAGAAAAAGAGAGGGGAAAAATCATATTACATTAATACATCAATTGTGTCTGTTCTTATTCAAAAATAAAACTAAATCTAATTCATTGGTCCTCCAAAACATGTGAAGTTGTTATAAAGTTGCTTTCACTAAATGAACATATAGTTTTAAACATTTTTCCCTGAATGATTTTTTTTCTGCATGATTTTATTTTGTGGCATATTAAGTACAGATGAAAGTTAACCTGTCTTAAAACTATAGTTTATTAGCAGAATTGTCAATAGTAACTCTAAATTTATAAATACGTTAAGCATACAATAGCACCTCTTACCAGCTGCTCACCAGCATAGTGACCTTCAATTATTCTGTCGTAGGAGATTCCCACAGGTATAATTAGTACGTCAGGAGCAGCATTTGAACACAGAGCATCTACCACCACTGATAAAAGACCTGCCCTTGCATGGGCTACTTTGCCACTCCTGGACCGTGTCCCCTCCAGAAATATCTCTAAGAATTGCTGCTGTCGAAGCAACTCTTCAATATGCTGAAAAGAGAATAGCAACAAGATCAGACACAAGTTCTTTGCATTGTTTCAAATATTCTTTGCATTGTTTATAAAGTGGGCAACTACCATGAGCACTGTTCAAATTTGGAACTCGAACTCTGAGCGGAACAAGATTTCTAATCATTTAAACAACATGCCCACATCTATAAAATACAATTCTACTTTTCTTGGAATGACACAAAGTTGCATGGGATAATTATTACTGAAAGATCACAAGTAACTTGGTGTCTACTAACAATAGTGCCCACAATTAAGAGCATATAGTTGCATAGATATTAGTTTATATATAGATATTAGATGCAGTTTCAACATTTAATTAAAGTATATAAATTTATTCAGGTGACACATATAGACCATACCACTACTGACATGCATACAGTGATCCATGAAGTCATCACAGTTTCCAGAAATACATAAAAGTACAAGTTTTCCACTTTTCTTGGCAGAAGCCTTTCTACCATAGTGAATCTTTTGTATTATCTGGACTTAGCCCTGAAAGGAACTTTACCTCATTTACCATATAAAGTGAAATGATACTGATTTAAATTTTGAACTTTGCTACAAATTTAAATATGCATTGTGCAATGAAATGGTACACAGGTCTTATTATCAAATTTGCAGAAATAAACTGTTGTTTTTTTAAAATGTACTTACCACATGCAGTAACATTCTGTACAAAATATCTTTTCGGCCATCAGGTCTCTCATCTAATTTTCTTCTAATAAAAAAACCTCCAAGTTTGTGGATTAAGGTGCTAAGGATAGGAAATAAAATATGCATGCCTCTTTAATTAAAAGGGAAAGAAGGCAAAATTGACAAAAGTTGTATCAGATTAAAAAATACAAGTGCATATTATTTTCATAATATGAGAGGGAAAAAAACTAATAAATATTAGTTGAGCATGTGATTATAAACTCTTTAGATGCTTTCAAATCAATTGCTCCTAGCATTATGCATCAAAAAACATTTACAAGTGTTCACTTTTTTCTTGATATGTTTTTTCTTAATGTTTTTATTGAGGAAAATGTGGTTACATATAAATATATGTTAAAACATGTTTAAATGCAAGTGTTGATTCTTGTAGTTCTGAAGAAACATTTCATTTAAAGATACATGCTAAGTATACAAAATATATCTTAAGTTTTTTTTAAAAAAAAAAACTTTTCTTTTGAAGTATTACAGTTCTATTTAGCTAGGAATAGTTGATTATTTTTTAAAATGTGAGATAAATGAGAGTTCAATAGTGAAGAATTGGTAATTATAAAACTTTATGCCGTACAAATATTTTTATATATTCAACTTCTATTTTATATATTCCTATATTAGAAGTCGACTATTCTGTCTATCAGGAAGAATTTACTAGTTCTTGAAGTACAGATACAATACATTTTTTCATTCTATTTAGTATGATTCCTTTCTGACACAGGAATTTCATGTGCAGTAATGTGAAAATGGACAATGTTAAAATTCTGGATTTTTTATATGTTAAAATGTTATCAGAATTTCAGAATAAGACCACTACAATTGAAATCTCAGTTCTATTTATTTACCAAATTAAGGTAAAAGTTGTTGACTATGTATAATATGTCATACAACAATGCACTTATAGTCAATGCATGTTACACATTTAGGTAGCTTCTTGATAATTCATCTTGGTCAGGTAAGGGAACAAAATTGGCTGACATTAACATAGTAAAAGAACTGATACTGTTTACCTGAAAAAAGGAATATTCAGATTATTTCCGGCTGCAATGTAGGGTGCCTTGATATTGTGGCAGAAAAGAATGAATGTGAGAAGTAGGTAGTCAATGTGAGATTTGTGAACAGGTAAGAAGACAAGAGGCAAATTTAGCTGTATGAAGAAGAAAAAAAGAGTTCAATGTCAAAATATAATTTTAACATATCAAACTACTGCACTTCCACTGTGTTCCTTTTTTTCTTTTGGTAATACTTGCATTGTCAATAGGAGAGAAAGGAAGATGGACTGAATGAAATAGAAAGGATATATATTTCACAGGCAATAGATTTTCAGCAATGTTTACAGCAATTAAATACAACTGCTTTATTTGTATCATGCTATGGGTAATCTAAGGTGGACTTGAAACATATACTTTACTTTGTATTTTGATTATATAGCAATGTAAACTTTGAACAATACTTCAATACTTTTAAAATTAAATAATCTGGAAATTAATGGCAAAAATATATTAAATAAAAAATAGATAACTACTTGATAGTAAACTATCACTTAAATAGTCCGCAATTATGAAATTTCAAGTGGATGTTATTCCAAACATACATCATTCGTTGACAATATACTACAATATATCTTGGCCAGTAATTCAGATTCAGATTCATAAATTCAACAATCTTCAGAAACCAAAATGAGACTGGATATTGAAAAAAGATTATAAAACCTAACTTTTGCATTTCTCCTTATAAACATTGAGGAAGACATAGAATGCATTAACACAATTTACTATACAAAAAAATCTTCTGGCAACAACATTTAAAGCATTATTTGTATTTATTAAATAAGCAATTAAGTGATTATGTGCTGAAATTTAAGACTAACACTTTAAATCAGATTCTGCTGGATGTGACTAAATTTTACTTTTTATACCCTTTTATCAAAGGTGTCTTTTTCAGGAAAGAAAAGTAAAGATATTTTTTTCCTGAATATTTTACAGATTGAATCTGAAAATAACTAGATATTTAGTATAGTATAAAAATAAAAATGCTGCAGTACCATTGCATACATTGCCTTAATTAATTTTATTACCTCAGTTGCTGCTTTCACCATCTCTAGTTGGCCTTTATGAATCTGGATATTCCAAAAAAAGCTATTAAATAATTTCAATAAAACCCAACCTGTTAACCTGAAAGAAAAATATAAGACACCATGTAATCAGTTTTATACAAATAATTGATAGATACAAATATATTAGTCACTGTTCATGTTCAAAACAGAAACAATCACATCATTCATGATCAACCAAAAGAGTGTTAAATGAGTGTGAAAATTTTATTAACATAGTTTAAACAATAGTTGATAGACTACTATCAGCTGTAAAAATATAACATACAAAGAAATTTTAATTCCACATAATTCTGAACAGAGTGTAATGTTGGGCTGATAAAATAACACTTATTGAGAACATATTCCCTTGTCCCATTGAAAAAATAGTTTTGATACATTAATATACGAAAGAATTCTTCAAGGGCAGAGAATGAGTTTTATTCATTTTGCAACAATGACAATGGAAAAACAATATTAGATAAGAAATAACAAATATCTCTGTGGCTATAAGCAATATTGAGTATACACAGACCTCACAAACCAAACTTAGTATTATTACCTAATCAGAGAAGGAGAGACATTTGCTACCATTTCTTGAAGGATCCTTCTAGCTTTCTTCTTGATTCTGTTAATATTTCTAGATTCCAGCTGATCAGCACCATTTACAGCTAATTCTGAAGCCTCCTGTATAATAGCATTCTGCACTCTAAATGTTACAAATATAAAGTGAATTGAAGATTTATTGTAGATTTCAACTACTTCAGATCATATATCTTCAATTTAAACATACCCAAAACTCAGAGATTAAAAATATCCCCATCATTATTTCTAATTAACAATACACTGCAGTACTCTGTATTTGGAATATTCATGATTTTTTCACTTAAAAATACAGCTAGTCATCAAGTTACAACAGTTCATTTAGTGACTGTTCAAAGTTACAATGGCACCAAAAAAAAGTTATTACGTTTTTTCAGAGTTACGACGTTTGCTGCATCCCCATGATCATGTGATCAAAATTCAGGTGCTTGCCAGTTGTTTCATATTTATGACCGTTGCTGTGTTCCAGGGTCGTGTGATCACCTTTTGCAACCTTTGGACAAGCAAAATCAATGGGGAAGCCAGATTCACTTAACAACTGGATTACTAACTTATCAACTACAGTGATTCACTTTAACAACTATGGCAAGAAAGGTCATAAAATGATGCAAAACTCACTTAACAAATGTTCCATTTAACAACAGAAATGTTGGGCTCAATTGTGGTTCATAAGCTGAAGACTTCCAGTATTATATAGATGACATTTCAAGGTTATAAGGTATAAGACTGTGCATATATTTACATATGCTGATACGTGAATCTACATAATCATACAATCTTTACAATTTGTAAGGGAGAATTATACAACCCAACTTCCTTTACAGCCTTAGGTGCAGAAACCAGACTTCTGTTTGTTATAACACAATTGCAATTTTTAATATTACTTACAATAATTTTATGACTAAAGAGTGATCATATTAACTATACTTTATTTTAATTAAATGTATGTGTAAATAAAATGAATTTTAGCCTTTATTCTGATTCCATTGAATTCTACCCATTTCCTTTTGAAATATAACCTGCACAATGTTAGACAAAAGTATGGCTGCATTCCCAAAAAGTTGCATGCTACTGAAGATGCCTCTAAGTAATTGATGGCCCACAGCTAGACACAAGGATATAATGAAGACTCTTTGTAAACAGGATTTAAGATGTTATAGCTTGTGTACATACATAGGAAGAAATTCAAAATAATTGCTTTTAAAATCCAGAATTTCTGCTGTATAAGAAAAAAAACATTTTTGGGGACTTCCCATAAGTTGAACATTTATTATTTATACATAAGAACTTTTCAATTACAATAATCACTGTTATCTTCATCTTACCGGTTATTATTCAGTACATTTTCCATCACATTATTTGCAAACATGCTCTTTTGAACATCCCGCTCTTGCACAAAAAGAGTATAACAAAACCGCCGAGCAAGCCAACCTCTATACCTATAAATATTGTGGAAGAATTTAAAGAGACCCATTATTAGAAAGTTATACTGCAAATGACTACCAAAATATCATATCATATCATATTATATCATATCATTCCCACTAATAAAATTAGTAGAAGTCACTTTGAGTTGATCTGTTTAACAGTATCATAGCAGAAGTGACTGGAGGAAAAAACAGATAGAAATGCAGTACATGAGGCAAATTCTTGGCTGAAATATGTTCATCTTAAATCCTTGTTAATATTAATTACTTGTTAATTCAGCCTTGCACATAAATATAGGTAGAACATACTAAACGAAGAGTTTTGTTTATTTTAGTTCATCTTTTCTTTCTTAACTGGGCCATCTTGCTTAGAACAAATCTGCAAGCAAAATGAAAATTAACCCAAGATTTTCACAGCCTAAGAAACCAAAATAAATAATAATAATACTTGAGTTTTTCTGCAACTCTAAATTCAAAACTATTTGGTACTATGTGCAGATAATAATAGAAACTGTTTAAGAGATCTATGGAACTGAATAAAATTGATTCATCCCTTCATCTTGATCTAACATGGTTTGGCTCATTCGTTCAAATATACATGATGTAAATTTAATAAAGCTAGCAAATCATTTTGGGTGAGCATTTGAAGGTGGAAGACACCAACAATGTCAACGATGAATTTATAGAGGAAATAACAATTCTGGGATTAAATGGGAAAGGAATGCCAATTTGCACTTTTATTTATCAGGCAACTTTAAGTGGCATATAAAGAATAAAGAAAAACAACATTATAAAATGCAATAGTATTAAGTAGCAGGTAAGTCAAGCCATGTCAGGAAAGAACAATACTAGAAAAACAAAAGTTAACAAGATCTCTTCTTTAAGTATACATGGCTTTCTATATCCATGTCTATGTCTGCTTCTAAGTTAAAAACATTGTTTAAAATTATTCTACTAAACTATGGGTTATTAAAGCACCAAAAGAAGTAATGAGAATAAATTAGTTGTTCTTTGGAGTTCCAATATTGCTGTTAATATTTTAAAATGACAAATGTATTTTGTAATACAGATTAACAGAAATACGAAGGTTGCATTGCAACATCATTAAACTTAAAACTGTTGTGCAATCCATCACATGCCTGGTCAGAATTAAGTTGCACTAAACAAATTAAATTATAGTCTTTGAAAGTTATAATAATCAGGAGTCAATTTGTAAACAGATTTTGGGAGTTCTATACATGAAATGCAGCATGAAGCTTAGTTTCTTTGGCTAAGAAATATAGGAGCTTTGATGGAAAGACATTAAGATAGATTAGATAAAACATATGAACGATGTGTTCTTTTTTGTCTTAATTTACTATGTGCATATATTTACATTATACAATTAATGCAGAATAGTATCTGTTCTTTTATGTGCTGCCAAAGGAATACAGGTAGTCCTAGATTTACATTTAGTCACTTAGCAACTATTCAAAATAAAAAGACCTCCCTGGGTATACTTACAATATGGTCCTGAAGTTCCCACAATCACACCCCTTTGAGATCATGTGACCACATGTGGGATACTGGACATCCAGCTAATTCATGATTGTTACATCCCACTCATCATGTTTTATTAGTTTTTACTTCTGGATTTTGGCAAAACTAGCCACTACTTTAATGACTGTGGCAGTCACTTAATGACTCTTGCAAAAAAAAAAGGTTATAAAATTGTTTGGAGATGTGGGTTTCATTTTATGACCATCATGATTTACAATCATAATGGCAGACTCCATTACAGTTATAAGTTGGGGACTATCTGTACATTAACTATCTTTTATCAATCTGAAGTTTATAAGTATCTGATATTTAATATCTACTTTCAGCATGAGTTATATAAAAAATTAAACTTGAAATTAGCTTTGCAAATGTGCATCTGACAAGTAAATTCTTGTTCATTCAAATTCATGCCCAATGTAATAGACTTAAAGGTGCCAAAGGATTTTCTATCCCTGACAAACTTGAAATTCTCCTTGCCCTTTTGCATTTTTTAAATATAAAAGTTAAGGTAGATAGATGACAACACAAAATTTTGGCTTGTGCCAGAAAATATGTTACATAATATGTACATTTATTTTGATTCTCATGCATATGTTTTATTAGGCGCAAATAAGGAACAACTAGAACAACTCCTTGAACAGGCGAAGGCACTTCTTTTATTGTCAAACACCTATTTACAAGAATCTTGCCAGATCAAGTATTTCCCTTAGGAAATGGCAGATACAGTATTAAAGATTTGATTTCAGGTATTTCCTTTTCTAAATTAGCTCCATCCTTGGAATGTCTCTTTACTCCTTCTCTCCTTTACCACTGATTCCACCACAGTTTTACGAGAAAATATTATTATGTAGCTTCATTCTGCCCAATGAAACAAGTACCTGTTTTCAGGAGCACTTATACAAATTGTTGCACTACCATATTGCAGAATTAGTGTTTTTTTTAAAGTAATATTTTTTTAAAAGGTGCCCTCCAAGCTCAGCCAGTGTACAGATTTCAATTTTTTGGTTGAAAGCTAGCCTCATTAAATTATTCATATTAACACTAGTTTTCTAAGAACAGAGTTGATGAATAATGAAGCCTTGAATAAAGTCCTTTGCACTGAAACCCAAAATGTCATTGCTCTTCAGGTTCAATTCAGCAAAACCAACGTTAATATTTAACCTTTGTACTCATTTTCCAGATAACTACAACATCCTTTTTAATAAATCACAATATTAACTATACTGAAAAAAGGTATTTACCGTGTATGTGTCTCATTAATATAGATGACATTTCGCAGACCCAAAGAAGGGATACTAGTATTAAAAAGCTTGTCCTGCAAGTGAAAAATATATCCATATGTTAATTTATTACTAATACCAGGTCACAATAACTATTGAATTTTCCTGTACACCAGCAATTCTGGGCAGTCTATACAGAAAAATAACAATGAAGAAAAATATATGCATCATCATTTTTCCTGAACAAATCACTGGGCCCTGTTTTATAGTATTTCATTAATACAGAATCATCAAATATTATTCTACTTCCACCAGGCAAAATCTGAAACTAAGCTATACAAGGTAAGTACATAGCTACTTCTTAATTTAATTGCCTTCTGGCTATTTAATTACCATTACATGAAAATTACAGTTCAGTTTGTTACTAATATAATTCCATTCACCCAGCTCTGAGGTGTGCATACGTAACAACAGCGTCCCACAAATGGCCTATTCCTGCCCAGAAGAGTCTCTTTCCATTTTAAAGTGGCTGATCGGAAAACAGTAGGCCTAGAATTGCATTCTCCCTGGAAAATAATGACAGTAAAGAAAATATAAATATAGCACATAAAAACGGACAATTCTCAATTTCTTTCAGGTTACTTTCTATAAATGAACCAGCTAAAGTTAAGAACAATTGATTTATTTGTTCTGCTTAAACAAATAACCAAATTCAGTTATTTAAGGAATTAAACACATTCATGGACTCACAAATATACAAATATATACCTAAAGTAATCTAGATCAATTATACTGTCAAAATATTTTCCTCCTTTAAATTATATGAAATCTGTATATTTGATACTGAATCATTACAATATGACAGTCCCCCCAGAAAGTACTTATAATCCAGTTCTGGAGTTCCACCAACTGTACTCACATGCACTCACAACTGTATTTTGGGTGCTTGGCAACCAGTTTGCATTTATGGCCATTTGCAGCATATTGTGATTATGTGATTGTGATGCTTGATGGGATTTTTTTGCCAGAATTTATTTCTGGTAAAAATACCCATTGGATAAAATGGATGGTAAAATAGTAAAATAGATTCATTTAACAACCACATGTTTGTTTAATGACTACAACATTCATTTAATTAGCGCAGCGTTCACTTAATGGCCACTGAAAAAAGGGTCACAAAATCGGTTATGGCCTACTTAATGACTGCCATGACTTATGATCAAAAATCTGGGGATAATTTCAGTCATAAATTGAGGATTACCTGTACATTTCTGGAACTGCTATAGGAATAAATCTGAAATAATATAAATCTGTACTATTTATTGTAATATGAATCTGGTGTTTTGAATGAAAGTGATGCTAGGTTACAGTACTGTATTATTTTTTATCAATTTTATTCTGCCCTATGAACTGTGTACAAAACTGTCTAAATGCACTACAGGTAGTCCTTGGGTTAAAATGGCAATTGAGACTGGGATTGCTGTTGCTAAGGGATACAGTCATAAAACACAATATCATGTGGCTGCATTGCTTAGCAATTGCAGTCCCAGCTATCCCAGCTGCATTGTAATCTCATGATACAGGGGTCATTAAGGTGGAAGTGGCAGAAGTCCCAGGTAAGAAGCCTAGGAGTGCTCTGGGGAATTCCAGGGAAGTGAGGGAACCCTAGAAGGGCTGGCAAAGGCTGTAAGTTGGGAACCAAGGGATAATTTGTGAGGCCTAGCACAAGTCGTACACAAGCACAGAAAGTTGCAGGGCTAGATAGTGAAGGAACATGCACATGCAGGAAAGCTGCAAGATAGATGGTACAGAAGGGTAAGAGCATAGGGAGCCTGAAGGAACTTACTGGACTATTAGAGAAACTTCTCTGTCGGCTTCCCCACTGACTTTGCTAGTGTAAGCCAATTGGGAAAATCAGAAATACTAGTTAAGTGACTGCAGGATGATGCAACATCAAGTGAACTGTTTGCCAAGCAACTGTTTTCCAAGCACAATCATGTGACTACGGGTATGCTGTAGTGGTCAGAACTTAGAAGACCAATCACAAGTACCAGTTTTTCAGCACTGAGGCAATTTTGAATAATTGCTGAACAAGTGTTTGGTAAGCAAAGACTATCCGTACATAACATTCTTAATTTTTTAAAGTATAACTCTATGTTACTTTTTCATCTTTCAAAAGGACACTAGCATTTTATCTTAAGAAACCAGAAGCACTGAACGAACATGCATTTTGCTTACCCATTCTTCACTGGAATGTTTACATCTTGTGACAGTGCATTCTGCTGAAGATGACAAATAGGAAACATCTATTGTTCCAAGTGACAATGCGGTATCATCCATGATCTACAATATAAATTCAGGCTCATGAGCTAAAAGAAGAAAATAATTTCAATATTAAAGAATTAAGTGTATTTGTAAATAACCAAATTTACTTATCCTAAATGTCATTCTAAAGCTGAAATCCTTGGCACATCCATAGACTTTACTTCCAAATTAAGAAAGTGCATGGTACAACTACAATTGGCAATTAAAAAGATGCAACTATATAACTATATAGTACAGCATTTAACTGTAACTTGCTCTTTCAGTTGTCCATTCAGGATACGGTAACTTATTACAGAAAAAAATATAATTATACTTCAAATTTATCTACAGGTTGCTCATAATTACCAGAATTGGTTTTGATCAGAGGAAATTAAATTTTTGTTCCATTGATACTCAGAAAGTAAATGCATGTTTAATTATTGTAAGATATGAATGAGAGGAATTTAGACCAGTTTCTTTGTAATATACACTTCTTCGTTGCATAAGCTTCTAGGCAAATACAGTTAAGTCAATCAGACTTCCGAAAGCTGGAACACAGACACTATGTTCTCAAATCAAGCAAGGATAAAATGTCTGGTTAGCTACTCAGTGTGTTTTGCACACCCAATTTATTTCAGCACATTGTGTGAGTCTACAATCAGAAGGAATGTAGTAGCACCTTTTTTGACTACCAAATTTTTTGAAAGGCAAAAGTTTTCACGAGCAGATCTCTTTATAAAATGCATAGAGTAGCAAGACTGATGTAAGACTTAAATTGGAATAAAGCATAGGAAGGGTGAGAAAGAAGAGAAGGCAGATTAGTTATACAGATGAGATGTGAAAGACTACAAGTCCTTAATAAATTAACAATTGCAGTATGCTTAAAAATCATTGTAAATGTTAAGGGTTTTTTTTAGATTGTATGAATGTAAGCAAATAAAGGTAGTTAAACATGGGTTAGTACACTATACAAACAGTCAGTAAAACAAGTATAGGGAAAAATACGAGTTTTTTTTCTAACCATGAGCATTTTTTGTTAAAAATGAATGAGCTTCTCATCTAGATTATGCATATATGAAAAATACGAAGACATAAACAAATATATTTGTTCAGAGTGGGAAAGCTCAATAACATGCATTTTCCCAAGATACAGCCAGAAGTTTCTTCAGGGACTCAGGAAATTATAGGGAACAGTTTTCAGGAGAGAATGATTTTGTTCCTTGCCGTTGTAATTACACTGAATATACTATGATAGTTGAAAGCAACTGCAAAATACAAAAATACAAAATACAAGGATTTTAAAGCTTCAGGAATGAGAGATATTTTAAAAGAAGTGATGAATCCTGGCTGCTCTTCAAAGAGCTTTAAGCATAATCTCCTAAGAAAACTAATGTGATATTGTGACTAAGATGTTGGATTAAGAATGAAGAGATGCAGACTTGGTATTCCATAGCTTGGGACTATGAGGAAGAAAGGCTTCCCCTTTCGTCTAATATAGAAACCTGTAATTCCCAAACTGTGATGCTGGTTTTTTTTTTTAACAAATTTACAGGGGTACTATGAAATACTTAATATTTGAAAGTAAAATATCGTACAAAAACATAATGAGATATAAGTACTCCATGAACTGAGAAACTCTGAGAATCTTTGATACTGACTATGGAAAGCAGTAGATCATATTTATTGTAAATCAAAGCATTCAAACAGGTTTCTAGCAGAAGACATAGTCTTTCAGATAATCATGCTGTACAGTATGTAGTTTTGAATACTTTTGACAACTAATGCAATATTTCAACAGTGACATTTACATTAATTAGTGCTTCAAAACATTTTCAAAAGTAGTCCCACATAAATTTAAATTGTCCAGAAAGGATGTAACCACAGTATGGACAACCACTGTCAAATTCAATTGGCTAAGGAGAATCATAGCTGGCATATAAACATGTTCTTTCTCACCTGGGAATCTAGGGAATCTCACTGAGAATCAAAGAATTATCCCAGGCTGTACTTTTATGAGAGACTTCATCTAGAATAGGATGAATTCATGGTCTAGTTTCCAATTGAACAACACCCTATTTACTTTTTCTACAGCAAGTATTACCCTATCACCTTTGGGACAAATCATAACTAACACCTACCAGAATCTCTGATGGTGATTTGACCAAGTCTAACTGCTATAGAATGTAAACTTGAATCTTAAATAAAATCTTATTTGGAACTGTTCCAGAAACTGGAGATAGGAAAATAGAAAAAGATACAGATATAGAAACAGAAATGGGAAAACTTAAAACCATGATATTACTGCAGTACTTACACTGGAATTCCTAAACATTTTTGTTATTGTAACAAAAACAATAATGTTATTGTATTGTATTTTGTTATTGTTATTGTAACTGAATGCTTCAATTCTTTGGAGCATTCAAGTATTCTGGCAATAAAATGCAACTCATGCAACTCAAGCATATTCAATTCTATGCTTTTTAGATATCAGGGATTAAAATTTCCAAACCACCCAGACAGCATATTAATTGCTTATCTGATAACATACATACCTCAACCACTGAAAGATAAAATAGAACAAAGTGTCCATAGAAGCAATAGCCTGTAAGACTGGATCTTTGGATAAACTTACCTGGGAGTAAATGTCACTGAATTAATTAGATTTATTTCCAATTATATGAACACGAGGCTGGAATGCAAATTGCTGAAGCTTCAATTTTTACAAAATACTAGAAGAAGAAAAAAAGGCATCTCCTTCAGAATGTGCTTAGATAATTTATATGCAATAGCATGAACAAGCAGTGCTAGGAAAGTATATAGTCACTTTAAACTTTCTTCTATAAATAACAGATCAACTACTGTATTAAACACCAGTATCAAATGTTGGGTGTCCCTGTACAAGAGAAGGCTACTGCCAAAGAGATTTTGCTCAAACTAATCACCAAGGGAACATTAGCAATCTAAGCCAAATTGGCTGAATGACAGAAGAGACTTTCACACAGAGTTAGTTAAGTACATCAATGGAATGCAAGTGAAAGACTGAAAGAAAAGAGAGAAAATAAGCAGCCTATCTAAAAAAGGAAAATGGGTATTTATTAGGACCTGCTTTGAATTTAATCCAGATTCATCAGCCAGATTGCTGTAGTTAAGAGAATGATAAAATATTTCCATATACTAGCTTGCTTCACACAACACAACATATACAAATAACTGCTTTTCACATGTAGGAACTTTCCACCATGCAGTGACTTCTTCTAATTGTCGATGGGCTCAGGGATAAATCTGAAAAATACTTTTTGTAGTACCATGCTGTTTCTCGATAATCCCATTCATCTCTTCACAATATGTTGCAAAAGAAAGGAGGGAACATGTTTATCAATCAGATTAGTCTGCATTTCTTTCACGCTGTGTTCATTTCACTTGCTATCTCATTCAAGCATGGGCCTAGAGCCAAGTTCGGTATGCTATGCGCTCCTTTTTTCAAAAGTTAGTTCCTAAAATACCTCCCATTGTAATTAGTGCGTACAAGGGTTTGTCCCACGTTAATCTTACGGTTGATTTATGAGTTGCTCAGCCAAGATTGCAGCAGCAAAAATACTGCTACTTACGGACGGTGACCGACTGCAACCTCTTTTTTTTGCCTCGAAATAATTCCCGTCTAAACATTTTATAAACAGCCTAGTTCTCCTAGAGCCACCATCAACACAGTGGTCCCAATCCCCGCCGGCCCCCAATTACTTTCTTTTTTCCAGCGACGATACCAGTGGAGGATCAACTTCGGGAAACGCTTTAAAGATGTCCTTTCGAAATATCTAGCCGAAACCTCTCCAAAAACTCCCGATGCGCCGGATCCTCTATCCCTTGACCTTCCGATCTCCGACCCTTTGGGGAAAACAAGCGGACGCGGCGCGGGCAGACGCTCGCCCTTCATCAACGCGGCTCCGACGCCAGCTACAGCACAGCGAGACCTTGCTAGCAAACTAGCGGGCAGGCTGACTTTTTCACGCCGCCCCAACAAGGAGGGCAGATGCTGACGCGATTTCCTGAGCGCCAGGCGCCGGCGAGCAGGGAAGAGGCCGGGCTGCGCTCTAGTCAGCGAGCTGTGGAGCGCCTCTGCCTGCTGTGAAAAGGTGCCCCGTGGCCACCTGGCTGGTGTCTTCTAGGTGTCTTGGGTTGCCATCAGCCCTGGCTGGTGAAATCAAGCGGGTTGGGAAGATTGGGTGGTGAGCCCGACTTGAAGGGAAACTCGGAAATCATCAGATTTTTCCGCTGTGCAGAGCAGTGGTCAATTTTAGGTGTAAAAGGAATTGGAGAAATTGCTTTATTCCAGGGCAAAGGCAGTCTCCGATTATTCTACAAAGTTGTGTTAGAAGGGCACCATAGTGAGTGCTGAAGCAAAAAAAAAAAAGTGGATAGGTGTATGCACATTTTAAAGATTTTTTTAAAAAATTGTGCCTAATGTGTCTAATGTGCCTAATGATAATATGTATTAAGATAGCTGTGGTTTAGCAGCTCTTGGTGGAAAGAGAAAGTCAGATAATAATCTGATCTTTCTCTGCCCTGCAACAAAACCTGAAAGGCTCAAATTGAAAAAGCTCGTCAAACCAAGATTCCCTGGACAATCCCAGGCACCTCCAATAACAACTAATATGAACCAGGATGTGGGAAGAGAGAAAGAGAAGCAAGAAAAGACAAGGGCTGCTTTATGTCTTTTTGGACTTATCTTGCTACTTGTACTGATAATTTATATAATTTCTCTGATTTGTGTACCGTGTTGTCTAGAAAAGGACAAAAAACTTTGCCCTGTTTGTTTAGGTGGAAGTTTGGTGCTCTTTTGCTGAGAATGCAATAAATACAAAGAGTGAATGTTGTATATTGATTTTTAGCTGTTTTTGCATACACCACTAAGCCACAAACTGCTTGTCAACAGTTCTAGTTGGGTTTCTACATCATGCTAAGCCATAAGCAGACAAACCACATTTCACTTTTCACATTCGGTTGTAAGTTCTATCAAATAGTTTTTGCTGCTGGATTCGGAGATACAGTATATGCACATCCATACTAAGCAGATCATTGTCTAATCAGTTCTGACAGACTAATCACCTCATTGAAGTTTATGTATTCCTATCACCCTGTTTCCTTTTGAGGGAAGCAATATTGTGTAAAACACAAAAAAGGAAAAAGCAATAGTAAGCAAATAAAATAAAGATAAAAAGATTTTTTAAAAGGAAATGCAGCACCATATACCAACACCATCCACAATTTATCTCCATATTTCGCCGTGCTTGCATTTCCTGTATTCAGCAGGTTCTGACCAGTTCTGGAAAACCAGTAGCGGAAATTTTGAGTAGTTCGGAGAACGGGCAAATACCACCTCTGACTGGTGACTTTACAGTATTCTTCTCCTACCATGCCCACCAAGCCACGCCCATAGAACCAGTAGTAAAAAAATTTGAATCCCACCACTGTTGCAAACCATCTTTGCTTCCATAGAGAAGTTCTTGCATTGTCTTTATTTTCTAAATGTCTTGCCTCACTCTTTCAAGGATCTAAATCTAACATTGCTTTCTCAGCTTTCCTTTTCCTTTTCAGAAGTATTGTTTTTTTCATTGTGATAGATAATACAGAAATTAGAACGAACTAATCCTCAAGTTAAACCCAGCTCAAAGATGTGTGTGAAACATCCTTGTGAAAGTATTTCTCGTTTCAGTGTCTGTACTTAATATGTTTATATGTGCATGTGAATGGAAGATTCCTACTGGAAAAATGGATTTTCTAGTACCATTTTTATATCTGTCATGCAGGATATGCACTATTATGCAGAATTGTAGAAAATGGTACCCAACTTTGTTTCACTTCTTTGTTTCACTTAACGTTGAGCTATTTGCTGAGTGTTCCTCTTACTTTATGACATTGTTATTTCCATCAGTGAATTTAGCATACAGCATTCAAGTCATATTTTCTATTTACAAAATATAGCACAATTCAGACCTGCTTACTTATCATGCACTTTCTCTATACAAACGTACATACAAAGTATGACTTTTTTTGCAGTAAAACTTTTCCCAGTGACCCAAAGAGCAGAAATCTGGTCTGTGTACCTTCCACCAAGCCAAAGCCCAAATGTTACTCAATCTCTCATAACCTTTCATTTGGAAGCCAAACACCTTCCCAGATACATTTAACATGGTTTTGAAAGAGGGGTCAAAGAGGCTATCTATGTCAAAATTGAACAGCTCTTCTCAACAGATGGGAAGGGATACAGTATCATCTATCTGCAGTCTACAACAGTCCTTTCAACAGTTCCAAGAAGGCTCCACACCCATTTGCACTATTCAGATGACCCTGAGGACACAGATAAACCTCCAAGTGGTGCCTCAATGACTTTCTAAAAGAATGCAAATGACTAGTATTTGCAAGGAATATAAATCCTTCCATTCCCCACAATCCAATGAGACCTGAAGAAGCTTGGATGTCTTCAAGGAAAAACCAGAAGTCCAGTTGCCTCTTGAAAAAAACACCTTTGGAATTTTTGCATTCCTTCCTGCTACTTTTGTATAGGGAAGCAATAACAGCACTCTTTCTGTCATCAGACATTTTAATCATATAGTACTACCTTTTGCTCCTTAGGTACATTAGATGGTACCTTTCTACCATTAATCATTCTGTAATTTTTTCATTCAGACACATTTCAGTTTATATCTCTCTTTCATGTTTACCAGAAGCATAACTCCATAGACTGGCATTTTTCATCATTATTTTCACTCAGTTCTAAGTAGCTTCCATATTTTTCTTCCAGGTCTTGTAAGTTAGAAAGATCACTTATCTCCAAATGGCTATATGTGAGTTGACTCTAAGGAACATGTTGGGAATGCTGTTACTGTACCATTTCTCACAAATACATAGGCAACATCCTTAAGCTGTTTAGTATCACTGAATGGGCAGTTATAAATTCACCTAAGCTGCTAGTTCTAGATTATTTTAACATCCCCTACTTGGGAATCAGTCTCATAATCACCATTTCAATTTTTAATTTCTTTCAGATCATGTTGGACTTGGCATTTATGTCAGAGCAGAGCATATACAATCTGATATTAGGGAATATTTATTTGTATCCCTTATCATGGACTGATCAGTTTTCATGATGATGGTGTTGACCATCATCCACATTTTATAAGAATGATGGGCCCACTTAGAGGTCCATTCTAGGCACCTAGTATATCATGATATTTGAGGGATTTCCGAAAACACCGGAGTATTTTTGTTGAAAACCAAGTTGGTCTGAAATATAAGCAAGTCAGGCATTACAGACTCTATACCACACCCAATCCAAGTTTAAGTATGGATAAATTCATTATTTCACCTAATTACACATTTTATTCTTTCCTCTTGTAATCTCATAAAGCAGATATTTCTTTCCAATTTCAGTGAATCCTGGTGGGTTACATAAATAACAAGAAACACAGACATCTGAATTCTTCCAAAATTGTTGGTCATTAATAAGAGACAGGATAATGGGCTTTAGAAAAAGATATAGCCATATTAGAAGATGATTCAAATTACATATTAAAAGTGTAATGAATCATTATACAAAAACAAATCAACTTCATTTCCTTAGAGATTGGGCTCCTCTGAACTAGGAATCAACAAAGTTCCCACAAATACTACTTTCTTAAAGACTCCTTAGATGATGACAGACTTTCTGCTGTACCAGATTTTAAAGTTCAATGTTTAAATTCATATTTATTGTTCTTATGGAAATAATGTTATTCTACTCATTTTGAGGACACTAAATGATTGCTTTTTTTTATGTTTTCCAGGACTCTGATTTTGTTATGTTGAATTCCTTTTGGTAGCTTAAAAAAAAATCTTGGGAGAATGTTTTTATTTTGAAGTGGTTTGCTAGAAATGCCGTACTTCAAAACAAATGAAATCAACCAAAGTATTGGACAAGCGATTCCTTATTGTATATAGACAGCTCTCAGTTTTGTATTCTAAGATTGTTTCTTGTGTGTGATGTTGCTATGGTATCAAACAAATGAGTACGGTTTTAGAGTATTCCTAAAGAGAAGTCTGCTTCAACTGTATAATTTCTTTTTTAAGAAATTCAGCTGCATTGTCCTTTGATGCTATTTAGCAGAGGCTATAATCTGTTTGTATTGGAATTAATAGCAAGGTTTCCATTATTGGCATAATGAGCAATAGAAGCAATTCTAATATATTGATGCATAAACATATAGACCACAAAATATTGTAAAGATTTTTTTGTAGAATGTTTTCAGTGAAGATTTTTTACTGATATCTTTCCTGTATTTCTATTAAAGCCTTCTCCTACAAATTAGCAATTTGTGTTTAGAATTGCAACAGAACTGTTGCTACATGGGGAAAAGAAGTATGGATTTATAAGAACTATGGGATATAACAGAAATGTTTTAAAAAAACCATACAGTGGAGGAAAATGAAGAATGCTGAGCTAATCAACAAAGGCATCATTGTATCCTTGCCAAAGTACAAACAGTCCCATTTATGCAACCAAAAGTTCCAACATCAACATTGTTGTTTGTGGACCTTTGTGGATTGTCAAACATTTTATTGCCTGATAAAGCTGTTCGGTATTTCTTTGATTATAAGTACATATTATAACGGTTCAATTATTTCATTATCCTTCTTGTAACTGAAAAATGAAACAAAATGAAAAGAAGGAGATCACTTCTACTAAGTTCTAGATGATTTACTTATTAGTGATTTGCACCACAATCAGAACCTTGCGTTAACAAAAAGTACTACTAGATTGTACTATGAAATTGTCACTCACTTACTTAAGTACAGCATCCTTTTTATTTATTTATGCATTCATACTATATTTTTAATTAATGTAGTACTTTAAAGTTTTGTATTCTGATCTTTAATACTTTGTATTGAATAAACAGCTTTGCTTTTAGGAGTGAACAGCAGAACAGTAATGTAAATTTAACACCACTTTTGTTAATTTGGTTCAGTTATGGTAAATATATCTATTATTTCATAATCTAATCTGTTAGATTGAATAGGATTGGGCCAGTGCATAAACATTTATAAACACAATAGGTAGATTTATATATGTCTAGAATTTAAATATTATTCTTGTAAAAAAACAAAACAAAAAGCCTTAATAAATTCATCTACACAAGTATACAAAACAAATCAACTTCATTCTCTTCCATTGAGCTCATCTGAAATAGGAATCAACTAACCTTACTATCTTAAAAATAAACTCCTTGGGGGCTGCCAGACTTCCTGCTGCACTTGATTTTAATGTTTGTTCAGTAATTTTTTTTCCTTTTCTGATCATGTGAATCCAGGGGCAATTCCCAAAACAGATTTTAAAAAGAAAAAACATAAGTTCCTCCTGATTCTCCTGATATTCTATAGCAGTATTTTCAATGTTAAAATGTGCTAACTAAACTCCCAGAATTTCTCATGCTGTCCAGGGAATTCTAGAAATTGGAGTCCGTATATCTTAAAGTTGGAAGTTTAAAAAACATTGTTCTATAGATGTTAAACTCGATTTCATTGAGGGCTGCATTAGGATTGTGTTTGACCTCAAGGGGCCAGGGTGGGCATGGCCAAGGTGGGTATAGCCAACTTGACATAACTGGTGTTTGGGGGCACCTGTGGGGACCCAAGCACTCTTATCAGTGAAAACGGGCTCCCGAGCTCCATTTTCAGCTAGGATGACTCCTACAACTCTCTGCCAGCAAAATGGAGCTCAGGAGGGCTGCATTCCGAGCTTTGTTTTGATTGGCAGAGGCACCGCAGATAGGTCCTTTGCTGTTTCCAGATCTAAGCACCCCATTTTCCTTCCTAAAGCTCTCCAATAAAGCACTTGCTGAATTAATGCCTGATTCGTGATGATTAGAGATCAGTCCAGGTCAGCAGGAACCGTAAATTCATATGAGATTACATAAATTTTAAAACTAATAGTGACTAATAAACTAGGCTTGTTTGTTTTCTCCAATGTATGACTTGGCTTCTATTTAATATTTAATATTTTTTCTATTTAATATTAAAATTGTATTTAATATCTCCATCATTGCAGAAGGTGTATATTCATCATTGAACTTGACTTTAAAAACAGAATGAACAAGGATAGACAATTATTGCAGAGTTGAAGGCCAAATTCAAAGAGTAGATAGTGAAAATGTTACTGTACTTGTGGCATCACATTGTCATCACGTGACGTATCACAACTTTTTCCCCTTTGTAAAATGGTGGTGGGTGTGGCCAGCACATGATGCATCCATCCCATGGGCCGCAAGTTTGACACCCCTATTATATACCCTGATGGCCAGATTTCTTGACTCAAGTGGCTATAATAAAAAATTTTATTGGCCAAGTGTGAATGGACACACAAAGAATTTGTCTTAGTGCAAATGTTCTCAGCATACATTTTAAAAAAAGATGCATTCGTCAAGAATCAAGAATCATCAGGTACAATACTTAATAATAGTCATAGGGTACAATAAGCAATCAAATCATACTAGGAAACAGTCAATATAAATCATAAGGACACAAGCGACAAAGTTACAGTCATACAGTCACAAGAGGGAAGAAATGGGTGATAAGGAGTGATGATAAGATTAGTAGTAATAGTAGTGCAGACTTTGTAAATAGTTGACAGTGTTGAGGGAATTATTTGTTTAGCAGAGTGATGGCATTCGGGGAAAAAACTGTCCTTGTGTCTCATTGTACTGGTGTGCAGTGCTCTATAGCATCGTTTATATGCTCTATAGGAGTTGAAACAGTTTATGTCCAGGATATGAGGAGTGTGTAAATATTTTCACAGCCCTCTTTTTGACTCGTGCCAGTATACAGGTCCTCGATTGAAGGCAGGTTGATAGTAATTGTTTTTTCTGCAGTCCTAATTATCCCTCTGAAGTCTTGTCTGTCCTGTTGGGTTGCAGAACCAAACCAGACAGTTACAGAGGTGCAGATGACAGACTCATAATTCCTCTGTAGAACTGTATCAGCAGCTCCTTGGGCAGTTTGAGCTTTCTCAGTTGACGCAGAAAGAACATTCTTTGTTGTGCCTTTTTGATGACGTTTTTGATGTTAGGTGTCCATTTTAGGTCTCTACTGTTGATTCTGTGTTGTCTAGCATTGTAAGAGGTGATAGTATAGGAGGGCTTCTCCTAAAGTCTACCATCATTTCTAGGGTTTTGATTGTGTTTAGTTCCAGATTGTTCCGATTACACCACAAGGCAAGTTGTGCAACTTCCGGTCTATAACGGGAGCTCAATAACTCTTTTGGAATATTCACCAAGTTTAACCTGTGTTTCTAATAAAATGTTTAATGTGAATCACAGTCACTCCAAACTATTCAGAAAAAGGGAAACTTTAAATCATGTTGACTAATCAAATTAGCAGTAAAGAATTGGCATTTTATCCTGGCCTCACTCATTTCTTTGCCTGGTCCTCATCTACTTTTTAATGATTTTAATGCATTGGCTTTTCTTGTAAGCCACTGAGAACCAGCCTGAAATGGAATAGCATAGAAATCTTAGTAAGAAATCAATAAATCCAAATTTATTTTAAGTCATGAAAATAACAATGAAAGATGGTAGAAAAATTAATATATTTTGGAGGAAATGAAATAAGGAAGTATCTCTGTCTTCATGTGGTAATATCAGATATATGATATATATTGCTGTAGCATTCCAGTCAAATAAGTAATATTTGATAAGTGTCCCTAGTCTTAGCAAAATGCAGCTCTTTTATAATCTATATCATTCTTGCTATCTCTCTAAAGTGCCAATTTTCAGTTAAAAGGCATTTTAGTGTATAAAAGGAGGAAAAATGGACTCTTTGTGCTATTCATTCATTTGACAGATTTTTCTCAGACTGGCAGCCAGCCTGCACATTAAAGCCTGTTTGCTCTTGTTGAATGTCTTTGCTGGAGAGGGTTCCTGTAGGACTGGAAAGCTGCCATAGATATGGAGTTAGCAAGCAGCCGCCGCTTCATAACAGCTTATCTTTACAGTATTTTGATAAACTGGCAGAATCTTTCTCTGCTGGTAATTGCATCTGAATAAATTATCCTTACTCAATGGCTTTCAGGTAAATAAGTGGTGTATGTCTGTTCTATGGAAAGGACGCTAGCCAATCTGATTGCTACATAATTATTTTTTTCTCCAAAAAGTTTTTTATTTTTAATCTTTCACATCGCTTTTAGTGAACAGTGTGTTTTCCAGGTTTTTACATTTCCATACAAATATGACCATAATTACATATCTATCTTACATATTTAATTTCTTATCCTATCATTACATTTTCCATTTTCTATAAATTTTCAAAAATATTCTTATATTTTAACTTTTATTTTATCCAATTTTAATTCATATAACTTATACTCTTATCTTCTTTGTATAATATCTTAAAATTCTTTATTTCTTATTCTATATTCACTATATTCTTATGCTTTTATCTGTCATATTTGCCATTTCATCACATTTTCTTATTTCCTTAATCAATAAATTCCATCTTAGTATTAATAATTTCAAAGATTTCCCCCTTAATTACCCATTTGAGTGCACCACCTTTTTATCTTATATATCCTTCAATTTACTTCCCTTTATCTCATGCTAAGAATTACCATAACATAATCATTTTTAGTTATCAGCTAAATACTACATGTCACATATACATTTTAGGTTGGATTCCACATGGTATTCTTTTCTTTGTTCTAAAACATTTATTTTTTCAAATACATTAATTAAGTACATTAAGGTAAGTAAAGGAACTGATATTTATCTTTTTAGTATCATGATTCATTTTAATTATATATTTTTTTCATTTAATGTAATTAACATTCTTATGATATTAGCAATAATTTTTGGAAAATAATCAGATAAAACGATTAAAATAAAAAAATGAAAACATCAGTTCCAATCATTCCATTTTTTACGATCTATATTCTTATACCTCTTTATCCATTACCTCTTTATCTATTACCTTTCCCCCCCAATTCACCCATTATCTCTAGGTCTTCTAGCCATATGTCTTCTTTTCATTCTTTTTAGCTTTCTATATCCCCTTCTTTTCTGGTCCTTTCCCTTATTTCAGGTTCCCTTTGCTTCTTTGTTTTTTATTTTTCCCCTCCCATTCTGACTCCATTTTTATCTCTCTCCCTCTTTTGAAACTTCTCCTACATTTCCCCTTCCTGTTGTTTCTTTTTTCTTCGTTTGACTTTCATAACCCTCTTTAATTATCTTTAATTATCCCCTCAAACCTCCAATTTTTAGTTTCCATGCTCCCCGCCATTTTGATGTTCATTGTTCCATTTGTTTATTTAAGCTGGCCTCTTCTTTAATCAACTCCTCCCCTTCTGGTTCTCCTTTCTTGTCTTTGTTCTCCAATGATGCCATTTCTAGCATTTGCAACGAAATATTGCACAATTCTATTTTTTCCCATATCATTTCCCTTATGCTTCTTAGGCCTGATTTTAACTCCACAAAGTATTCTGCCATTTTTGTGCACCTCTTTCAAATTTAATTTTTCTTTTAGCTCTTTCTTCAATAATTAAATCCAATCCAGTTATCCAATAGTTAGTTTAGTCCAGCTTCTAACCATCCGCTTCTGTTAGATCTTGTTTCAGGTTTCCAGGTTCAAAATAGTCAAGTGTTCATATATTTTGTTGTTAAATTCCTTCTGTTGAGTTTTAAATTTTCTTCAAAGTCACCAAATATTCCCAGAATTCAGACTTCTTTCTTCTTCCTCCATAGTATAATAAAATTCACTTTTCAGGGTTTTTGTCATATTGTTTCAAAAATCTTCTTACTTTGTAGCAAGATTCAGTCTTTTTGGAACCAAACACTTTTTAAAAAAAAGTTATTGAAAGTTTTCCTTTACCATTAGGTGGTGCTCTCTATTATGTCCAAGTTCCACCTTTTCTTTCCATTTTCCTTTCCCTTTTAAGACTTTTAAATTAAAAAAGATTCCAGTAGATCCAATTATTATACATTTTTTTCCTTTTGGCACCTTCAACTTTTGCTTTTAAATGTGCCTATTTAGTGCCAATTGTATAATTTAATATAACAGATATTTTATACAGATATTTCACTCTTTCAATTTGCTTCTTTTACTGTCCAAAGCATTTTCACTTGTCTCCATCCCCCCCCCCCCCGCCCTCACTTCCTCTGGTCGCCGCTGTTCCAATCTTTTTTTAAAAAAGACTCTTTATTTTAAAATCTTTAGAATATAAAGATTATAAAATCTTGATATTTTAAAATTTTAAAATTAAAAATATTAAAACAATATTTAAAACATTGTATGTGCCCACTTTGCGTGGTCTCAAACATTGTCCACTTCTTCAGCATTCCTGCACAATCTTTGTTCCGGGTAGCTCTCCTTCTTCAGGGTGGCCATATTTAACCACCATTGCAGCCTGTCTTCAGGGGGAATTTACCTAGCCAAGGAGGGGAGATGTGCCTCCCCTCGACCTGACAAGCGCTCTCCCCCTTCTTCCCCACCCTTCCAAGGTGGCTCTAGCCCAATTTGGAGCCCTGAAGTGCAACATGGATTGAAGACGCGCATGATCACGGTCTTCGGTCCATCCTCGAAGGAGATGCAACCAAAAGTCCAGACTGCTATATAATTATTAAAGTAGTGAATATTTATTGAACAGGAGAAACAAACATGTAATAATGCATCACCAACTATCTTGTTTTACCCAAAATACCAGTGTACAAATATCATTAAATTGCTGTTTTAACAATATTGCGAATAATAACAATCTCTTCATGCAGATATTCAAACAAGTAGTTTGTACTGTAACTCACAATCTGTGTAACATTCATGAATTAAACATATGCATGGACAGTTTTCTTCAGGAAATTATTGTCCGCCAGTCTGGTGCCTTCCAATATTATTTCCTCTCCATGATATTTATTAGATAATTCAAAACATCTGAAAGTCCTACTGCAGACCCCCAATGCAGATCATTTCTTAAGTATCCTGTTAGATAAAAAAAATCAATGCCTAGCATAAAACAATTGTGTGAAAGTATTAGAACAATGAGAATATTGACACCAAAACCCTAGCCACTGTAGAAAACCCCAGCTACAGAATTATCAGAGAAGCCATAGAGATTGAAAAAAAACCTGAAAGCATGAATAGAACAGATGATTCCACCAGACTGTCAATTATTTGGAAGCCTGCACTCACAAACAAAAATATCTCCACACCACAAGCCAGGAAAACACCTGTGCACAAACAGATCCCCCCTGATACCTCCAGCTCAAACACACCCCAACCAGGCACCCATATGAAACCTAGCTTCCTAATAAATGATAGCCGTCCATTTACTCGGAGCCAAGCCGCACTAAAAGCCTCCAATATAGGAAACACAATGTTGCCAGCCAATCAAGACAAAAAAAGCCACAAAATGGACAGAAGATATTAGAAACACCAATCCAGCAGAACACAGCAAACTCCAAGACCAATAAACACAGACCAAGACTCCCAACCAATCAGGATGAAGAAAAAACTATTCTGGCACAGCAGTAGGCTAGCCCAAAATTTAAAACAGAAATGGCTGTGAAAGTCTGGCTCACAGACGAACACAATACAGAAGCCCGATGATGGCAGATGGGATTCTGTCGAAACGTCGCTACAACTTTAAAAGTACAACTATAATGACATGGGAAAATACCCGAACAAAGCTGAATACCGTACACGTAAGTACCCGCGAAATTTAAGAAAACATATATGTGTGTGTGTGTGTGTGTATACACACACACACACACACATATCCTTATCATAATTGTGGAGTCATAACAACTATGCTTTGTGTTGGCTGTAAGATCATTTGATACCATATTTACAGAAAAGAGTAATCAGTTTTCTTCAAAATGGAAGGATTGTATTAGATTCAATGAGAACATGGATATAGAAGAAAACAAATAACATCCTAGGAGGTTTTTCTGCAGATGTGCAGAATAGTGTCTAAAATTCGAGATTGCTTTCTTTGTGAAAAACTGATTTCATGCTTTAGAATGTTATCCTGCAAAAATGTTACAACACAATTTGTCTTTTCCCTGGACAAACTGACAGCTCGTAACACATGAACAGCAAATACTGTAATAAAACAATGCTTTTGATAACAGTAGACAGAACAAGGAGAAACTAAAGAACTATTTATCAAGAAAAGCTTTTGAGGCTGGGATGACAAGAAGCCATTGATTCACTTTTTGTAGAGGCCAGTACAGATACTCCCATCGTTAAGGTTGTACTATCTACTTATCAAAAGGGAGCTCTCTTAGGAAATGCATTTGAAGTATAATTTGCTATTTAATGAATACTCTTTTTTATCTGCAATTACTTTGAGCAATACAAACCTCCCTTGGGCCTTCACCTTTTATCACTATAGAGATCAAATACTGTTCACCCAACTATATTTTGTAGAGTCTTCTTTTCTTATGCAAATAAATACATCATCAGATAGCTAGGCATTGTAGCACAAACTGTACTTTGGATTACTCTGCTGAAGGCCCAAGTAGGGGATATTTGTGTCCCTACAAATTGCTTACCTATTATAAAAGACTGACATATTTATTTCCCTCATTAGTTGTACTATACTAGTTGTATCTTAAAATGGATGTCAGCCATTTCAAAGAAATACTAGAGTATTTGGCAGCTTGAAATTAAGAATAGGTAGGAATACATGATGGAAACAACCAATCATTCAAAATATAAATGTTTAGATTTGCCATAAATTATCTGAAGATTTCATATATATTGCTTAGTATTATGGCTGTAGCCAGATAGGCTACTAGTTACTTTCAAAAAAGGTAATGGCTCTACTTTGAGCTATGTCCCATAAGTTTTTCTTAAGTTCTGCCAGTATCAAAACTCAGAATGTTATATGGAAAATAATACATGTACCTCTAGTCCAATGATCAGAATTTTTCTTAAACATAAGAAAAAATATGCTTTCTTTTTTTAAAGTAAAATCCATCTCAGCATTAGGAAAGTGAAATTAAATTCATGAACTGAACATTGAAATTAATTTCTTGTGATGGAAAATAAATGATTTAACCTTTTATCTACCTAACCTACTTTTTCCACATGGAGTAATGAGGACTGAAAAGCAGAGGGTCCGTTTACAAGATGGCACATATAAAGCAAAGGTAATGCCAGACAGTGTTATTTGAAAAAGAAACCTGGTGGAAAACAGGCTTAACATTTGGAACAAGAAGAACTAATAGTTTGGTCTGCAAACTATTTCTTATGCTGTATGTATGATTATTTTAAAAATATCTTTTGGAATATGACATAGATTTAAGCATAAATGCATGGCTAATGAAAAAATATAAATTATTTTAGAATAACTATGTGCTATAGATTCAGAATTGAATGCTGAAGTGGTTCTGATAGATCAGATCAACGTGAAATTTATATAACAATTGTAATTAACATCTGATATGAAACAATAGTTGTGCAAGTAATATAAACTCATTTACATAATCTGCAGCAAGTTATATAATTATTTTTGTACAAAAGGACTGGAGCAGTTTTTTTTAATGAGAGTTATAGTTTGTTAGTAGAATAGTATTAATATTCATAGCAGAACAAAAATTCATGGAGACAAAATGGTAAATCATAAATATCTTGGTTGTAAGTGATTTAAGTATATAAAGTTAAGCATATAGTGAATAAGGAAATTAATTTCAGAAATTGCAATTGCACTCTGTGAATGGATAAGATTTTTTAAAAATCTTGCTGATTTACTCCATCTCTTCTTCTTTTCCTTCTTCTTCGATGGCTAGGATATTGCATTTACTTTAAATGGAAATGTTCATTTAAAAAAAATAAAATTAAACATTACATTTTTGCTTTTTATTAGGAACCAAAATAAAGTTACAGAGTGAAAGACTTTTTTCTTTCTTTCTTTTGTATATTGTGCTGGGTTCCTTACAGGCACTTGATACATATGCAAAAGTGAATTCCTGAGTTCTACAACATTATAGAAAAGCAAATTCTTTTACTAATATTTACATATCTTTGGGAGAATGATGATGCTGGTTTTTCTACTGTGGATCATCTTGGCTCGAGGTTTTGCAGTTCCTTGCAGTCCAAATAAAGCAGGTAAAATAACTGATTTAAAAAATAATAATCTAGGAGTATCTGCGATATGCCTGTTCATATTTGATTTGATAGCAAAAATAGTTAACAGTTAAACATATACCGTATCTTGTGTTTTGAGTTATTCATGTAAAATGATAATGATGTGTGACATTTAATAGCATTTTATAAAGGATACAAACCACCCCAAATTTGAATTCAGTTAATTTTATTGTTTAAATGTTCCAGTGAAGTCAATGGGATCTTACATGAAACACCTAAGTTTGAGTAGAAGCCATTGTAACCGCAATTTGCCAGTGGGTAGTTTATTGCTATTATTCAGTACCTGATACATTAAACAGAACTTTGTACATAAAGGAATGGTACATGTGAAAACAATTCCTAACCGTTAAAAAAAAGCCAAGAATAATTTCCAGAGCAATAAATGGGATGAATTTTGAGGCATTTAATTTATTGTGTTGTGAGTCTGTACATCATGTAAAGAGAGAACACACAATTGACATTGGCCCAAATGTGTCATGTTTTATGTCCATATGGCTGTTCTACTGATTTTATTCTACTTGGGCTATATTGCCTTCCTTACCGTCAAGATTCCCACAGAATGAATAGCAAATAATAATCCCCTAAATGAGGCAAAGATGTATCACAGATGGTCTTTTTCTGCTGATGGAAATTACTTGCATATTAACGCTTTTACATGATGTGCTGTATAGTTCAACTTGTAAATTTAAGATAACCATAAGATGTGGCTAATAGTTTGCCATAAAAAGAAGTCATAAATTGTAGATATTGCTAATCCTATTTTCATGTTTATGTTTCTTTAATTTGTAAGCATGAGAGAAGACTAGTAAAGATATGCAGACTCTGTTGGTGCCTTTAGCTCCCATGTTTGCAATAATATTGCCTATTCGATGCCCAAAGGCATTAGAATGCAATTTCAATTGCTTATTGTGATATTAATTGTGGAAGCTAATAGTGGAAGATACTGAAAACATAATTTGAATTAAAGCTCAAGCTTGTAATCATGGAAAAAGCATTACGTCCCTTGATTTTGTAAGTAGAACTTTGCTGCATAAATGTGTTGTCGTTCTTTTTCCTTTTTTGCTTTAGATGTGATTTTGGTATATTGTTATCCTAAAACAATTATTACAAAAATCCCAGAATGTCCATATGGATGGGAAGTTAATCAGCTGGCACTTGGAGGGATTTGCTATAATGGAATTTATGATGCAGGATACTATCAATTTACCATCCCAGATTTGTCACCCCAAAACAAATCATACTGTGGAACACAGTCAGATGTATGTAGTTAATGTGGTAATATTCATGTGTGGAAAATTGAAAATTTTCTAGCATTTTTATATTTTCAGCATTGTTAAAGATAACTAATTTATTTGCATTTATATTAAGATCAAAGTTACTTCTTGTCACACCTTGCTGTGAGATTTTAGCCACACTCAGGATTTGAATATCCAATGCCTGGTAAAACAAGGAAAGGGACTAAACATATATTGCAGGTGTGAACAAATTCTTTTTTTAATCTGGCAAGTACTAAAAAGCTATATCAATTTCACAACTATGGTAGTTTATTGCATTGCTGTTAGTAGTACCATTGTTACTACTTGTAGTAGTACTATTTAATACTACTAATGAATGTGTTTAATGCAAATTCTACTTTTTCCTATTGCACATATATTAATGCACATTTTATTTTATTTATTTCCAATGTACAATTAAGATGTCAGAAGCAGGGTGCTTAAGCACGTGTAATGTACACACATACCAGAATTAAGGCTAGAATATATCCTTGGTTTCCATACCATCTAGGAACAATCAAGAGGCAAGGAAAATGGATATCTTTAACATTAAACGGAAAATGGATATGTTTAATGTTACAATATCCAAACTGGAAATAAAACTTACAGTGTTGGATTCACAATAAATGTTTATACTATATTGACATGCCATTCCTTGAGGTCAAGGTTTATCAGTATGCTTACAAGTATGTGTTTTATTCACATTTTTGCAGTGTTTTTGTTTAATTTTGTTTTGTCTCTGTTTAATTATTTTTTTCTATTGGATTTTGGATTTTAATCTATTGAATAAAATAAAATTGTTAAAAAAATAAATTTAACACATTTTTCATGGGTTTAATAATTATTTTTTTCTACTTTTCCTTATTGTTCTCCATATTTTTTTAAATTTTTTGTGGACTTTGCTTTTCATGAAAGTGAAGAAATATCTATTAAACAAAATAAAACATACAAAAGTCCAAACAACCAATGCAGGCAGCAAAATATTAGTTTTCTGTGTTCCTTTGCTGCCATCTAGCAGACACCAGACACATGTGATAACTATATAAGGTGGCCTCTCACTCAACAGTCCTGGGAAGCTTAAAAAACAAATACATCATTAAAATAGGAAGTACAAAATAATAAACATATATGATAGCAACACTAAATTGTTAAAAAAAACTTGGCTGAATAAGTTCTTCTTGCCTTGTGTTCTGTATTTTCTCATATTTTGTCTCACTCTCGTGGTACTGATTGAGCCTAAGAGACTGTCCTTTATCGCTTTATTGTTTATTTTATTTTAATATTTAATAAAAAGCTTTACTTCATAATTGTTTTTAGTTGTGCTTAACTTACTGCTTGCTTTCTAGTTTTATGATCAACTGCTTCAAAAATTTTAATGGAAATTGATGTACAAATGTTTTAAAATAAATGCATTTATTTAAAATAAATCTTAAATTTTAAAATATATTTTAAATAAGTGGATTTTTGTGGCATGTGCTTTAGAAGGCAAACTTATGTTTATTTCTTCTATCTTCATGGGCTTGTAAAATGATTCTGTACGATTAGAATCTCAACAGATTTAGAATTGAATGAATGATAGAAACCATTTAAACTAAAATTGCATTTGTATCTTTTTCTTCCCATGCAGTTTAAAAACCCTGTTTATCATTTCTATAACTCTATCAGTTCGAATGATAGCACTGTCATTGTGAAAAGCCAACCTGTCAACTATTCATTTACTTGCACCTATCAGGCGAACTATCTGGTGAACCATGCTGCCTTTGACCAAAGGTAACACTGCCCCAATTCATTGGAATTCCATCTTCTAGCATATATTTTGCTGTATTTTCAATAGCATAGGAATCAGTTCTGTGTCATTTTCTGCCTATTTTAGGGTAGCAACTGTTCATGTGAAGAATGGCAGTGCCGGTTCCTTTGAAAGCCAGTTGTCTCTCAATTTCTATTCTGTAAGTATAGTGTATGTGCTGCTTGCTCAGTAAATTTCTCAGTAGTATAGTGAATAAAATAAGGATTTGATAGCATCTTGAAAACGCTAAGTTGACCAGCACCATCCATTAAGCAGAGTGAACTGACAAAGGAACACAAAATAAAACTTTAAAAAAATTCAAAAGGGCAGCAAATGGTTGATTATTTAATTTATGTTGTATCAATGTTGTTTATATAACAACAGCAAACTACCTCATGGGGGAATAGTCGTATCATGTTCTATCTCAGGTATAAAAATGACTTGCTCAGTTTCATTATAGTACAATGTGTGTTTTTGTAATAAGTAGGAATTACATCAGTTGTTTCAGGTCAAGCAGCAAGCAGAATCTCATCATTTGACTGTATATCATAGAAAGCAATACTTTCATAATATAGGCAGAGTTTCAGATGTCACAAAAGGATAATAAATTATTTAATATATTTTTAATGCATGCTTACTGTTATGAAACTTCAGCTGCCAATAATTTTGCTGACCTCAAATACTCTGAGAAAGTATGGCCTTCATTTGCTGCTCCTGCAGATCTCCTGCAGCAAAACAAATAAATAAATTACATTACCCATTTTTTTCTTCTCAGAATGCCAAGTTTTCAAGCAAGAAGGAAGCCCCTTTCATTGTTGATACATCAGAAATTGGCTCTGATGTATTTGCTGGAGTGGAAGCCAAAGGCTTAAGTCATAGGTATGATTTTTTTTTATATCCATGGCTCCCAGCATTATATTGTTGTTCTGTTAATGTTCATGCCCCTTTGTCCTTTTGCAGATTTAAAGTAGTATTGAGCAATTGTTGGACAACCCCTTCTTCAGAATATTTCTACCAAATCCAGTGGCCTCTGATAACTAAGGGGTATGTAATTCATTCACTCTTCCCACCCAATCAGGTTTATTCACATGATATGGTACTCTACTGGTTAGTATATCTTAATTCTATTTATTGATTTATTAGATTTATATCTCATCTGTTTCTTCCTCATTTTAATATCTGTTATTTATTTGGCATAGGTGTGCAACAGATGACTCCACTTTAGTACATGAAAATGGCAAAAATAATCGAGCCACCTTCCAATTTAATGCATTTCGGTTCCAGAATATTCCCAAACTTTCCAAAGTGTGGTTACATTGTGAAACATATGTGTGTGATAGTGAAAAGTTCTTTTGCCCTGTGGTAAGTTCTTTAAATAATAGCAATCAAATCTAGAATCCCAAAACAGGATACATGAACCTGAAAAGACAAACCAGTGTATATATGGATTTTTGGTCCAACATTTCAATACAGTATTAAATCAGTTTTAAAGCATTTCTGTTTTCGTTGTGACTAACATTAAAAACCTAAGCCTTTCTGCTTTGTGGTTCAAGTTCTTCACTCCATCTTGCAATTTTCCTGGGGGATTACAGACTTGATACTGAATACACCAAAATGACATTGGTTAGTAGATCTAGGATTTGCATTAATGCTTTTGTAGGCAGTAAAACTTGGATTTGGGAGTACACTTATCATAGTGACATGCCTTTGCTAAGTCTGATGGTTGCTAGAATAAAAGCTGTGTTATTGTAAGACAATTTTGAACTTCATCTGTGTAAATTTAAGCTCCATCTATGAGTAAGAATGGAAAGGAATAATTTATGATATTCACTAGAGGGTGCTAATGCATGTTTGTGATGGTGTTACTCTGTAATGTTTAGGAGCTATCTAGATATGATAAATGTTCTGTGTCTCATTAAGAATTACCATTTTTTTAATCCAATAAAAGAGTTGTATAATTTACTGTAAATAACTACTGTAAGTAATTTAGTGTTTGTGACAGTTCTACATCTATGGCCTTGCTTATAATTTCTGAAATTTGGATTTGAGATTCCCTTTATAAAAATAATTATGCAGAAGGCATTGTGTTCATTGACTTACATGTCAATGCATGTGACTGAATGTGGGGCATTCAGTTATATATATGTCTAACCGGTAAAACTTTAGAAAGATCCATACTGTTTTCTTGATAACAATGGAAAAATGGTTTGGCTTTGCTTTCTCCTTCATCTCTGCTTTATTTCAATCACTCTTATTATGGATTGTTTGTAGCTTCACCTCACTCTTCTTGACTTTATCAGGAACTTCTTCCCATGATAATGTTGCTCTCAGGGTTGTTGAATCCTCATTCCAATATCTCAGATAATTCACAGGAAGGGATAGTGGTCCTTTTTTTCCCTTCTGTTTACTTGTGTCTGATTCTTGAACATTGCCTAGACAACTCTCTGCAATAATATTGGCATAGTTTTTCAGAAGTGGTTTGCCATTGCTTCTTTTTTAGGGCTGAGAGAAAGTGATTGGCCCAATATCACCTAGCTGGCTTTTGTGCCTAATATGGGACTAGAACTTGCAGTCTCTCGTTTTCTATCCTGATGTTTTGACCACTATACCAAACTAGGTCTTTAATGGTACAAAATTTTCACCAAATATACCAAGAGTGAGGTTACTATCTTAGCTTTATTCCAAGTACTCTTGTGAAAGAACTGCAAACATGCTCTCAAAATGTTTAAGAGAAGGGAATCTGAATCTTTTGGGCTGGCTAAGGGAAATAATTTGTCTTTTTATTGTTATTGTTCTCTTTGGGTTCTATTACTACTTAGAATGCATGCATTTTATTAAATAGGAATAACTATTTTAATGATTATTTATTTGTATTTTTGCTATTTTTAAGGCTTGTGAAAAAAGGAGAGAACATATCGAGCAAACAGGTGGTGTTTTAATTGCAGAATTCATTGTGAACAGTAAGTTCAAATGTTTCTAATGAAAGTGAGAATGCTTTACTGGAAGAGGATTGCTTTGTCAGATGAAAAGAATTTCCACACTCATTCACTTACATATTTAAATTCGCATTGTTTATCCATATAAAAATATCATTCAAAACACACCCAGACAGTGACACCCTGCTACGTACTTCATACCCTTCCTTGTTCTCTAATCCACTCTTACTATATCTTCCCATCCCACGTTCCACTTTTCCTTTTATGAAACAGTTGGATTGTTTTGTTTGAGCAATGAGAGGCTGAACCAGAGCATGAGTGCAACA
>NW_020769333.1:5517650-5533524 GCF_900518735.1 Pseudonaja textilis
AGTGAGTGGACCTGAGTGAGAACTCCTTGAGTCCTCAGGACATAACATGGATGATCACCAGCTCTGTTGTCCTGAGACTGTCCCACCATTATATGCATCAGTAGTGAAGTCAATTTTATTTTTCCTTTCCTGGGTAGAATATTTGATAGCAAACAATGCTTACTCTGGGCCAGAGTAGTCTGGAAAGAGCAAATAGAAGCTCACATTTAACTTGGGAGACCGCTGAATTTTTCTGAGAAAGGAAAATAAATATAAGGAATAAACTTTAAATATCAGTAGTGGGATGCAGGCTAGCCTTATTCTGACTTCTGGCTACCTCTCACTTGATTTTCCAATTAAGGCAGAAACAGAACATTTAAACTGAATGTGGCCGATTATGAGCTACAATATATATTTTTTAATTTAGAAAGTTGTGTGTAGGGGATAGCTGAGATAAGCTGTTTGAGGTATTTTGTTTACTCTGAACTAGAAAGTGTAATGATCCACTACCCTGAACATTGTTTAAAATGAAATTGCAAGTTCAACTATTCAAATTTTCTGAATAGGCCATCCTTTTTAGAATCGATGTAGCTTGAATTGATAATATCATACAAATTGCTAATAATCTAAGACTTTTTTCTTATTTCACACAGGCAAAGGGTTATCCAGGAGTTGCACATTTTCAGGTAGAATTTAGAAATACTATAATTAAAAGATTAATTGTAATCCAGCTAATACTATACAAACAATAGGGCTGTGTAATGCTTCAGTTTGAAACTGAAAATTGCTTCATCATATGTGGAAGCCTATACACATCTGCTGCCAACTTCTTTGATTATATACCTGTTTCACTGGGTCACTGACATATGTTGATATATCTTGGGGAAAAGTGCAGCTCTTTTATCAGATGGTGGGTTCACATTACTGCATATTGTGAAGCAACTTTTCAAAACAAAATCTAAACTATTGAACAGTCCTAATAGATAACAAATGAAGACTGTTGTTTTAAATTAAAAGCACAAGGGCCATTGCTTTGTTGTACATACTTTCTATGTTGCATAATATTCTCACAGCTGGACAATCTTCAGACAAAACTCTTTAAAATGAGAAAGGATTTTATACAGTACTACTTCTTTCTTACCACTGTTAACATCACAATCTTGGTAGGGAGATGTCTGCAAGACATGACATGTCATGAAACATAATTTAAAATTCCTGATCAGATTCTAATATTTGTGTCTCTTCAGAAGAGTTCCTGACAGCATAGGTAGCCATTATCCATTTTGTAGGACTTCTGGTGGCATAGTGGTTAGAATGCGGTATTTCAGGCTTATTCTGCCCACAGCTATGAAATCAATCCTGATGGACTTTAGGTTAACTCAGCCTTCCATCCTTTCAAGGTTGGTAAAATAAGGACCAAGATTGTTTGGGACAATATACTCACATTGTAAACGACTCAGAGTGCTGTAAAGCACTATAAAGTGGCATATAAGTTCTTAAATTGCTATATGCCACTCAGAGATTGCATCACAAAATGTGGAAATAAAATGGGCAATGTTTAGCTGGACAATGTTTTGTTTGCTGGTTGTTTGTTTCATAATTTTCAGGTGGAATGGCAGTAGGTATCCACAGGTTTGCAAATGACTTCAATTCCTATAACCTCCCACCCAGACATTCTGAAAAATTGGCTCAAATTGCATCCATTCCAGTACTGAAAGTTAGTACTGTAATGAAATCAGAGTTATTTTTCAAGCTTTTTGAGGAGAAGGTTAAGTATGAAAATGGAAGATGGTTGCTTACTAAAGCCATCTTTTTTTTTTTAGAAAATGTTTTAAAAAATAGAAGTAAAAACAAAAAATCCATTCTGGTAATCTTTTCATGTCATTTAAAAATGGCCTCTTGCTTTCAGTCCTTCAGAGAGTGAGCAAGAAGCAGTCCTCAGATATTGTCCAGAGTACAGGCTTACTACATTTCCTATAGCCTTCCATATACAACCTAGATACCACTGTATATATTTTTTCATTCAAATAAACAAAAAACCTCAATAATAAATAATGAGTACCTTCACTATGAAAACCAGTCTGGAGTAGTGATTAAGGCACTGAGCTAGAAACTGAGAGACTATGAATTTTATTTCCACCTTAGATACAAAATCAAATGAGTTATTTTGGGCCACTCTCTCGCAACCCTAATAAGGAGGAAACCAATGAAGGAATCAGGCATGGGCTGCTGGGGGTTTGCAGAAGTTTGGGAGAGCCTAGTTAAGATTCTGTGCAGTTCAGAGAACTTCCAAATCCCACTCCTGGCTGGCCCCGCCACTCTGTCCCATCACTCCCAGGAGTCCCTACGCAGCCTGTTTGGGATGCAGGTAAGTGCAAGGTACATGTGGAGGCTCGGAAAGGCCAGAAATGGGCCTGTTTCCAGCTTCCGGAGAGCCTCCAGAGCATGGGGATGCTGTTTTTGCTTTCCCAGAGGCTCAAGGAAAGCTGGGGAGGGCAAAAATGCCCCCTGCCATGGTTCAGGAAGCCAACTAGGCCACATCTACCATGGCTACCCAGCAACTGGTAGAGAACCTTTTGCTAAAAATTTTGAAGCCCACCCTGGGAAGAAATGGCAAGCCGCTTCCAAAAATCTTGTCCCCAAAACTTCAGAAAGCAGATGAGACAGTTACCTGGAGTCTATGTTGGTTTGAAGTTTCAAAAATAAAAATGAATGAAAAATATATCTTTACAATACTTTTGAAAGTACAAGCACGTAAACAGATGTGATGCTAGAGATTTTGTAGTGACAGTTACCAATGACTTATATTCTTTCTGTTTGTCTTTCTTTTACAGTTACAGTTTCCCATTTATTCCTGCTATTTGGAATTTGTGCAGTTTCAGCATAATATCTGATCCAACTTCAACTGTTAATTAAATTTTGCATAAAAATACTTCTATGAGATATAAGAATAATACTGATTTGTATTCAGTTATGTGCTTTCTTAATATACATTTCTTGTTTTCTGATTAAGATAATAAAGATATTTAATATAATTTACAAATGCTTTTTTTCCAAATGTTATTCCAAAGAAAAAAGGCAGCCTTTATTTAATTTTGACTATATGAACCAAGCATCTATCTTTAAATATTGGGACTAGCAACAAAATCACTTTGCAGAAATAAGCTACTTATTGCTAGTACAGTTTCTTAAAGAATACAATAGAGAATAATTGGATTAACAGAATAATGACTGAAATATAGCTGTTCTTACCTCAAGATCCGTAGTAATTTTCAGGATAAATCAATCAAACCAGTTTTGTACTATAATTAGATCTTGGCTTCTGTATATTATGTTAGAGAAGCCTTGTGTACAACCAAGACCATTGCCCATTATTGAGTAAAGTATATTTGACTGAATTCACATATCTTATTAAGCCATTAACCGTGGTTTATATACCATAATTACTAGGTTCATACAACAAATAAGGACAAAATGTAAAGACATGGGGCCTATCTACTTTCAGATTAATGAAGTCATGATGCCCATAGAACAAAAGTGTCAAACTCATGGCCCACTAGCTGGATGCATCATGCACTGGCCATGCCCGTGCCCAGTTTAGCAAAGGGGGAAAAAGTCACGATATGTCAAGTGATGATGCTGTGATGATGCAAGTTTCACACTCTGTCATAGAAGCTTCATAGGAAGTACACAATGTTTGTACTGTAGTCTTCCTGAGGGTATCAGTAATAATTGAATATATAACATTTGGTGCATAAGTAGGTCATCTGTTCCAAGTTGAATTTCCCTTTGGGACCACCATCATCAGCTTTTAGAAATAATCATCTAAGAAAGTCATTAAAGTTTAACATTAAAGTTGAATAAAAACTTGCAATGCCTAGAATATTCCTTAACCTTTGTACTCAGTAAGCACTTTATTGGGCTGTAACTGATGAGTTGAAAGATATACATTAAACCCATTTACTAAAACTTAATATATTAGTCAAGAGAATAAACATATACTTGAGAACATAAAAAGGAAATAATTTACACAAGCCCAACTCTTATTATTTTCAATATGACTTTTCTGAACTAATATACAAACTACAATATAAACTTTTTAAAGATGGACAAATAAAAATAAAAAGAATAAGAAAACCATCATTTTAATTCATGTGCTTTACCCACATTTAATAATTATATTAGACAAATGAATATGTCATTTTTAAAATCAATTCATAGATTACAAAATGAACTGGCTGGTACATTTTGTTAGAATACTAGAACCACAACATCTGAAACAATTTATATTCTTATAGCAATATAACATGAAGAATGAAATTTGAATGGGGGAAGGAAGAACAATAAATTTCATTTAATTAAATAGTTCTTCAACATTATTGTATATTAATATAGTGAAATGACCATGCTTTTCTTTAAAGAAAATTTCAGTGAGATTTTTTTTAAAAATCCAGGAAGAATATTTAGATTTTATCTTTTAAAAAAATAATAATAAAGATAATTCTCTTTATGTCTATGGAGATTCTAAATCACCCAGGTCATGATTATCTATAATGTGTCCCAAAAAGCTTCTTGGATGACAAGCAAAATGTTTTCAAACAAACCAAGAAAGTCCTGTTGCCTTTTGTAGAAAGCACCTTTGTAAGAGATAATTAGTTTTAGATTTTTCTACTTCATTTTACATTGCTTTGTTTCTAATTCAAATTCTATTCGGAACTGTACTATAAAATAAAATACATATTTCAGTAAACTTATTTCTAAGAAAGGAAAATAAACATTGTTAATCCTCAAGGAATTCTTGCTTATATTCCAATAAGTTACATTGCGTCTGATGAGATTCACTAAACTATTTCCTTAGTTGTGCATTTTGCTAGTCATATTTTTTTTAAAAAAACACAAACAATATGCAGGGCATTACACCATTTCTTATGCTAGTGTAAAGATTGAACTTTATATACCTAATACTATGATATTATGTATTGAAATTACATCATATATATTTGCATAAAGGAAAATACATTGTGTGTATACACATACTATTCAATAAGTAATAGGAGGCTTTGTGACAGTTTCCTTGTGATATACCTATAAAGAGGAATTTAGGGTAAGCAAAAAAAATCCTACTAATTTCCCATGGGAAATTTAATTTAATTGCCTTTAATTTACATGTGATTTAAATAAAATGTGATTTATGGATCTATTCTTCGATAATGTAAAATTTAGGCTTGAACAAATGTGAATTCTAGAAGGTGCTAAGTTATAAATACCTAAAAAAGCTCTAACCCTATGAAAGAAAATGAGTCTTATACTTGTTTTTGGTTGTCTGTCCAAAAGGTAGCAATGTGATTATGAAGAATCAGTTAATATGATATTACTATTTAGAAGGACTGTGCTATGTTTCAGATACTATTCCCCAATGATACTTCAAAGTTTGGAGCAAATGTAGGTCATAAAGGCTACAAATCAGCCATTGTTTGTTTGTTTGTTTAACGAGTATACAGCAACTGCAGAAAGCATCCACATGAACAGAGAAAAAGACATAGCTGCTTTATAGAGCTTCAGATAGGTATTATACTTATGCATCCAGCTACATCAAAGCACCTTCTTTGAATGAAATCTATTAGATATATTTCCGTCCTTTCTACCAGTTTGACAATTAAGATAGTTACAATAATATAATGTCCAAATTATAGGCTAAACAGCAATGCAACTTAAATACAGATAAATGTCAAACATTAAAATTAAATTAACAATTAACAACATGGAGAAAGACAAGTGTTTTTACTAAATGTTTAAGTACTAGGAGATCACATTCAGTTGATACATTTAGATCAAGTAAAGTTCTTCGCTACAGATTCTGACTCATTTCCCCTCATCTATGGTTGAAACCTGCTGTTGAAATCTGGTAGTGGCATGTCAAATCCAGCTTTTCCTTTCAGCCAAAAAGTCCTTTGCTGTCCTTTACCCTAGTAATCAACCAAAACAAAGCTCTTATACATAACATCAAAGGCAAAGTTATTCATATGTGGTAGATATCCCATAAGACTGCCTACAACAGCAAACCCCAAACTTTGTGGCTTGACCCAGCTTGGAGGGGGGGGAGAAGGGAACTGGCTACACAAGTGGCAGGCTGGTACACACACACATGAGTGCCCGCTCATGCAAGTTGAGTTGTACATGCACACATGTGCTTTGGACAACCACTCACATGGCTGAATTTCACCACAGCCAGTAGTGGACCATGGCTTGGGGATTGGGGATTCCTGACCTAGAAAACTGCCAGCTTTGTAGAAAGGATTAGTATTTAACACGATTAAAAGTATTCCTTCAAGGAATACTTGAAGAAGAAATGGAAAAAATTGAATCCTGGGTCTGCCACTTTTCACTATCTTAAACTTTCTTCGAAAGAAGACTGCTTCTGAAGAGCCATCCAATATTTCGGATTTACAATCATTCCTCTAACATTTATTTTGAATCTTCCTTGCTTAAATGGTCCAACGAAATGTCAATATCTGGTGATCTTTGTCTGATTTCACAAAAATGCCAAGATGGGTCAAACCTAGTTAGTAGTTGAGTGAGACCCAGGTTTCTAGACTATTTTGAAGAACCAAACAACCAAGCTAGATTTAACAAAAACTTTACTATCTCTCAAATAAAGCTCATCAATTTGGATGCATGTATATGTTTGTATGAAAAAAGCACAATTGTAATGTAGTGATTGCTCAAAGTATTGTTCAATTAACAAACGGATGCAATGTCAAAGATAGGGAGGGGCAATAAGACATATTTTCTATATTGCTGTCTTTCACAGTTATAGCAATGCTGACAAGCTCTGGTGAAAGCTGGAGTTTAATAGTATTCCAAAATTATACACTGTCAAAAGCTTTCCACGTCTAACATTTAACTATAAGGGGGATTAGCTATAATATATTGCATTCTGGCTTGATAAATCTTATATATTCCTCTAGCCCCTTCCCCTCTTTTCAGCTAGAGCAGAGGTGTCAAACTGGCGTCCCACAGGGCGGGATGTGTCACGCATAGGCCATGCCTATCCCAGCTCATGTGACAGCAACATGATGGAGTGAGTTTGACATCTGTGAGCTAGAGTATTCTTTGATTCTATAGAAGACATACCTTTATTTTTATAGTTCCTCTTTCTTGCAAATTAAAACCACCAATTCTTTGAAGAGCATTTGCTGTGGTGTTAGAAACATGGATTTGCAGAGCTAAGAAATGGAGAGGGAGAAAATTATTATGTATTTTTATTAAAATTTATGAATATATAAAGAAAAAATTAAAATTAAAAATACATAGACAAAGAAAAAAACAATGAAGAAAAACATATATAAAGAAATTATTCCCTCTCCTTCAAGACAAAAATAAACTTCAATAATTTATCCCCATGTTCAGTCTGCCACAGCATAGTTTATGTTTTGCTGGATATGCACTGATGAAAAGTTTTTGAAAGTATTCTACTTTAAATGGTTTTGTATAATAACATTTCCCCCTAGCTATTAACTCTTAATTAGAAATTAGAGTCCAGCTGTCAAATGGTCTTCATATTTAAGAATTAATCTGAAATCTTTCTCTTTTTTTCTAATAATGAGCAATCAGATGTTTTCTCTTCCTGTCATAGCTGTCATTCTGCTGCTTGCCTCACATTGCATCTTTTGCCAGCTTGACATAAGCAACAAGAGAAGGGGAGAGACTGGAATGTGGGTTTTTAGCGGGTTGGGCTGGTTTGAAGCAGAGTCAGTCCTGATTCTGGAAGTACAATAATCAAGCACAAGGTCAGCAAAAGGAATGTGGAGATGGGAAAGGCACAAACTCAGGGTTCGTTTCCAAAGAACTTTTAATTGGACATTAACTGACAACGGGATAGGGCTATGGGGGGGGAGTGGCCAGGGGGAAAGGGGAAATTAAGGAAGTTAATTGCATTGTTTTCACATCCAGCTGACAGACTGCCTGTTCTAATCTGTAATCACTTTGTTCTCAGTAAAATTTATTTATTTTTTATTAATTTATTTTGGTCAATTGCTTACACGATAACAGTAAAAGTAAAAATATACCTTTGGGGGAAAATGCAGGATTCTTTCTTTGCTAATTAAACAAGTGGGATGGATGACACTACCTGAGCATAAAGATTCTCTACAACTTCTCAGGAGTATAACAATCTTATGATTACCTATTACTACCATCCATTTATATACCTATAGTCTACTGTGCCCTGTCTGACAATAGGATACAATAATAAAATGGTATATATATGGTTTACATCAACCTTTTATTTTGTGTCTAAGAAACGATAACTTACGTAAGCTGGTGCTTTCCATCCGTGAGGCTGTGTTCACAGTGTCTCCAAAAAGACAATAGCGTGGCCTTGTGATGCCTACCACTCCTGCAACAACAGGCCCTGGAAAGACAAATATTAAAAATTACTTCAATCACACATAAAAGGCATACAAGCTTCTGTCATGCTTTATTTCTTACTGAAATATAGAAATAAAATTTGGATTTTATGGCATCTGATCTGAATATTGGAATAAGTTTTTTTACATTTATTTTGTTTTCCCAACTATAGTGACTTTCCTATTCTACATAATGCTTTTATTTCTAAAGTATTTATTTGAAGAAATAATGTTCCTAACTATAAGAGCCAAAGCTGTATAAGCCTATGCTTAAGAACATGGATCAGGTTAACCTTCTTTCCACTATAGTCAGCTACTACATAGCTAGTATGAGGGGCTAAAATATGAGTCAACTGGAATCCAATTAAAAATCTATTTAATCTAATATCTTGCTTTCTCAACAGAAGATAAATTTTATTTTGTTCAGAAGGTAACTTTTTTCTGAAAAAAATATATGAATGGTTCAGGTAAGTATAATGCAAAGAATATCCGGATGCCTTTCCTATATAATGCTACTGGTAGTAAAGTTGTTTTGATAACATAGCACATGGATGAAATACTGCAGATAAGTAATTATATTCTTAATACTACAGCATGGAGATTATTCCTGAGATTTGTATACAGATTTGAACATGTAGAGCACCATTCTTCCTCTGAATATATAGAGGATACCAACAGACATCTGGAAGTAAGAGGCACTACCATCCCTCAGCTAGTGAATGGTTGACACATTATAAAAAGACATATTATGGCTTGTTTGATTTTTGTCTTGGCTTGTTATGTGAATACAACCGTTGCAGTTAGTAAAGCATGGATTACAGCCAACTTCAATTCATTATAAAGTAATTAAACCATTACTTGATATGATACATATAATTTCCATATATCAGAAACAACAAGTGGCCAGATTGATTTTCAAGCATCAAATGTAATGTTCATATTGTGACCATCTGCAACGTAATCACACATCTCAGGATGGGTTCTAGGATTGACTTAAAAGCGGTAATGTCTCTCTAAAGCATAGACGGAAAAAATAAAGGCAATGAATTTTTATATTGTATCATTTCATATCCTATAAAACAAATATTCTGAAAGATCAATAATGAATTATAACCAATAAATGAAGCAATTCTTAGTTCATCAAAGATCCCTATCTTAAAGGAAATTTTGCAATGGGGGGATATAATAGTACAGACTTAAGTCTAAAGGACACTTCCAACTCAGTTTATCTTAAATAAATCAGGAAGAAGAATAAATTGCAAGTGTTTGCTGATTCTGTGCCAATGACCACAAAAGGTCAATTCAGTTAAGATCTGAAAGTCCAAAGAGATTTGTTATCACCTGTATGAATTCCAATTCGCACCCTCAATTTTTCATTAGGCAAGTGCCTGATTTTGAAAGATATAATTGCACTGAGAAAGTGCAAAGACATAGTGGCAATTTCTTCGACATGTTTTGCCCCATTGGGAATGGGGAGGCCACTAGCCACCATGTAGGCATCTCCAATAGTTTCAACCTAGAAACAAAAAAAGTCATCATATGTATTTGTAATTAGATAGAACTCAGTTCCTAAAAGGGTGTAAGTAGGACATGGTTTTGGAAGGTTCATAAATCAACAGACTTACAGAATTTACAGCATACAAAATGGTTAAGTGAAAGGAATCTGGTGTATCTTGTGTTTTGATTATCTCCACAGCTGTTTTCAGACAAAGATAGTGATATATGGCAAATTTTGGATATATTTTCATGGCTACTGAGAGGAATGATGCAAATATCCTTCACTGGGGAATTTTTTTCCCTACCTTGTAGACATCATATATTTGAATGATGTTATCAAATAGACTATACAGGTCATTGAGGAGAGTGACAACTTGCAGGGGAGAGCTGAAGGAACATAACTTAGTGAAGCCGACGATATCTGAGAAGAAAATGGAGACTGATTCAAAGCTTTCAGGTTCCACAGATCTTCCAGCAACAAGCTGTTCTCCTATAAAACTGGAAGATAAAAGGATGAGAAATAAATTCTGTCTCTATTCATAAAAGCATGCAAGTTATATACAATTTATTATCCCTATAACAAGATAGTTCTTCATTCTTCAAGATTGGAGTTATTTACCACAGTATGAAATTGAGACATAGCTTTACAATATAGCAATAATGTTATTTGTTTCCAAAATGTGTGTACTGCAAAAGTCACAATTTCCACCTGCAAATCTAAATGAGGTTTATTGGAAAGAAACGATCAGGTTCCAGTGCAGGAATACTAGCTACCGATTGACTTTCAAAGGAAACCTCTTTGAATGTTCCATTGTGGTAGCAATGGGTTTTTTTAAAAAAATCATTCTAGTGCTTTTGTAATGCAACCAGCTTCAGAGGATGGAGAGATTCAGGGGAGGTTGGTACATTACTATAGCAGGATCACAGTACATATGGTCTTAATTTGCTTAACTGCAGAACTGCTGAACAGCAGCACAGATGATGGACATTTGATAGGTTCAGATTCAGATTCAATTAGATTAAGCTTGAGCCATGAATATCTAGATCCTTTATAAAAAGGATGAAATATTAGAATTATTTCATTGCCCTTTTGTAAGTAAGTTGTCACTATCATTGCCTTATTCCAATATATTTTGAGACTTCATTCTAGGGGCATTTAATTCTTAATAATCAAAGCTATGGCAGCGCCATTCTGACATAATGTCAAATCAGCAAACAAAAACATTGAAACATATTTGCATATTTCTGTCTCTTTTTTCCTTAGGAATGATGGGAAAAAGAAGTTTCATTTCTAGTATGTAATAAATAAGCATTGTCTGATTCTGTTGTCTGATTTTGCACAAAGTAGACTTTCATTATAAAGATGTATCCAAATTGTTTCATGTCGTAGTGGAATTGATGTGATTTCAAGTAGTGACTGAACTAATTATCTTATTTTCAGTGGACCATAAATACAACCAATTTAATTTTAGATCCAGCTCTACTATCCCAAATCATAGTTTGTTCTTACTTTGCAATTTTATTTGTGGAAAATTCTAGTACTGTTTCTGCAAATGCCTTAGTTTAAATGAAAAAGCCAAATAAAAGTTTATAGCAAATGAATGTACTAAGAATAAGATTCTCTAGGATAAAGATGGTGTCTATCAATGCATTTGTACTTACATTCATCCTCATGCCCCTCAGACCTCTGAGTAAAGATTGTTCTGTAATCTATACTTTTTAATTATTAAAGAGAAAAGAACTGGAATTATAACAAAAACACTGTACAATACATTGAGAGTCAATTTAGCTTGGAGAAAGACCTATTGTGCAGATGAAAACAGGTAGACAATTACTAGAAATAAAGGAGAAAAATTGAAAGATTTCCCTTACCTAGGTAGCATGGCTGATAAAAGAGTTTCAGTTTTCTTTTTTTCTACCAATAACAGGGTCGTTCTTGCTTCAACTACTTCTTCCAGATGATTTGCATATTTTTCCAGTTTATTAACCATGTTGTCTAAGATACTGAAATGGCTTTTAGAAGTGTTCAAAAAGCAAACATTGAATGAAACTTACTTTACCATTCTATAAAAGTATCATTTAGGAGAATGTGCTATTGCTTCTGAACTTGTATTCATTAATTTTTTTTATTCTGTATGATTACTAAAGATTGAAAGTGCCCTGATAACCACAATAATTAATTAAAACTACTGAAACTCTTCAGTAGTTTTAACTAAATGTATTGATGATACTTTTTTTTCAATAGCTTACCAACCTAAACATTAGATAATAGCTTATAAAATTGTCCAAATTCATGTTCATTGTGTAAACCTTCTGACCTAAGAGGTTCACCTTCCAGCATTATATTGTTTAGCTCTTGGTACTATCCATGGAATTTTTTTAGCAAGGATACTGAAGTGGATTGCAATTATCAAAAGAGTGTGTCCAAAGATGACTATATATCCATAATTAAATCATCATTATCATCATATTTTAATGACCCCATGATCTCTTGTGGGTTGGAGTCTGAGCAATTGAATAGAACTAGCAGAGTATTTAATGGCCGGATGCCCTTCCTGTCGCCAATGCAGAATTTTGTGCAGCAGATATTCTCATTGTGCCCAGAGAAAGAAATATCTGCCTCTACCTAGGATCAAACTCACAGCCTCCTGATTATGATGCAAGAGCTCCACCTCTAGGCCACCGGACCACTCCTATATCCACGATTAAATATCTATTATTATTATTATTAATAATAATAATAATAATAATAATAATAATAATAATAATAATATTAACATTATTATCCAATTAATAATTTTTAATGGATACTTACATATATATCCATATTTTGATAAATACTCTAATATTTTTCAATATTAGAACACCACTGGTCACAAAATCATTTAAATAAAACAAAAATAACAAACTTTTGTATTCCCTGTTACAAAATATTCCATTTCTTGGTTTGGGGTAGGCAAACATGTAAGAATGCTCAGCTATATATCTTTCTTTTATTATTTCTTTTATTATTTGGTAACTTCAGTAATAAATTAACACTTAAATATTTGAAATATTTTCATCCTCAGTATCAAATAAAGAATGATGGTGATCAGAAGTACTTTTGCTTCAAGAGGAAATTTACCCATCAGGGCTGGCATCTCTTAGTGCTGTCTTGATCTCAGAGAATGTTGGCCTCTTTTCTGGACTTTCATCCCAACATGCCTTCAAAAGTTCAGTTATCTTGCGATTGCATTTGTCTACTGAAAGAGAGGGTCGCAGTGGAACAGAAGACTTAGGATCCTTGATTATTTTTATTATTTCTGGAATTAATGAACACAGCAAGATTTCAAAATATTACACATTTCACTTTTCCTCTAATATCAAACCATAAATTATAATTTAAACTGTAACAACTTGTTGTATATTGTCCAGAGGCACTTTGTGAGATGGGTGGCCATATAAATGTGACCAATAAATGAATAACACATTGCATTAAGTCAAAGTCAAAATCAATCAAATTGCATTTATAACTTAGCACAGGTTTAGGAAGTGACAAATTTGAGGACTGGCATCTAAATTTCAGATCTGACAGTTTCTAAATCCATGCTAAGCCATAATACTATTTGGTTGGCTTTGGCTTACTATAATTTGTGGATCAAGTTTTGTAGACCGGTTGAAGCCATAGATATGTATCCATTCCATTGAATGATGCAGATTCAACAACAAAGCAACTAATTTTCATTAATGCAATTTGAGCTTTTCTCTTTCACAAAATAAGCATGAAATGGAAGTGGAATGCTTAGGTATGATTTGTAAACAAAAGAGAAAAGAACAGGCTTTAATGTCTTTTAATTTTCAATAATAATATGTATATCTCATTTTAAATGGTTTTTATTGTTTTTTAAAAAAATCAAACTCCCTTTAACATAGCTCCAAATTTTGTTGCTGAAATTCAGTATCACAATGGCCATATTTGAGCAAGCACAGTTTATGAAGGGAGGAAGGGGATTGTTTGCCTTTCAAAAATGATCCCACTCTTTTTTACATACAAAAACATAATAGAAAAATATATACCAACACTGAACTGGATGATGTCATAGCATCCCTGAGAAAAAGATTGTATATGTTGTATTTGTCATCAACACCTCCCACAGCTTAGCAAAGAAAACACATGTAGATAAGAACCATATCAATGTGGGACAGACTTGTTTAATTATTTAATGGATGGTTAGTTGCACCCATAGCAGGCAAAGATTTATCGAAGAGATTCAGATTATTCTAAATAAAGAATTGACAAGCAGTGACTTGATAAATTCTAAGACATAATCTACAGGGCAGTAATTTATCAGAAGAAATGTATGTAGGAAAATATATGTAGGGAAAGAGAGACAGAAACAAGCCCATTTGGGATATTTAATGTATTTGAATATCTGGCTTTAAAATATGATTGTCCTTATGAAAAAATAGAACTATCTCGTCTCAACTGACAGAATTATCTCAAAATCTGATTCAAGCTTCAGTATAGGTATGCATCCTACTCCTTTAAAAATGTTAAACATATTATATATGAGTAATACTTCCCAAGTATTATCTCAGACATATATGAGTAGTAGCAGACATATATGAGTAATACTTCCCAAGGACTTTTGGATCACATACTCTGCAAATTGTCCTCCTCCTCCTATGCATACATACATATAAACATATTATAAACGTGTATACATCTAAACAAATTTTTCTACCTATCAATGTTTCAGAATAAACCACACAATTTGTCACAATAAGGAGAAAAAAAGAGAACCTTCTGCACTCCTATTTTGATCTTGAAATGGACCATCTTCATGATTGTATATCAATTCTCTCATAATAATAGCAAAACTGTAAACATCACCCTTCTGAGTGCCATGAAATGGATACTCCTCCATTCTAAGCAATTCAGGAGATGTCCAGTATAAATCTGCAAACAAACAAACAAAATGGAATAGATTAATAGGATGTGTACATTTAGAATTCTTGTTTCAAATACTAATTATATCTAAAGCAGTATTTTACCATTTCATGTTTACCCCAAATCTAAATAATTATGAGTTAGCTTTGGTGGCCTTTAGGAATAACTCTTCATATCTGATTATTGTTTATTTCTGCAATAATATATAATTTAATTATATAGAAATTGCAAGATTATTGAGTACTGTTTTGCAATGTTTCGTGAAGTAAAAATCTATGTGTTCATAAGTTGCACATTAGTCCAAAGAATGGATTTGGAAATTTAACATCGGAATTGCTTAGGCATTCATCTTAGGCATTTATCTTTTGGCATTTTTTTTTCATGCCTGAATGAAAGAACTTTGGGTTGTGTCATTCAAAGCAAGCCGGGTCTGCTTTCATTACATTTTATGGTCCTAATGATAAAGGCAAAGTCTAATATTTTATCCCCATGGAAGACTGGAAGGGTAGAAGTAATGCATAGTAGCAGCAGTGCCTCAGATAGAAAGTCCTTACAGAGAGTGGTAGAGACAACTGAGAAGATTATAGAAACCTCACTTCCTGTTATTCAAGATACTATTTGTAAGTGCTATGAACTTAGAGCTCAAAGCATTGTTAGAGACCTCACATACCCATACTTCACAGTCTGTTTCTGTTCCTCCCCTCTGGGAGAAAGTTTTGGTATTTGTAGTAGGACTATCAGATTCTGTAATGGCCTTGTTCCCTATGCCATCCATCTGGTAAACTTTCATTTTTCTTAGCACATACATGTATACATCCTAACTAGACTACTTGTTTCTCTGTGTCATATAATATATGTGAGTATATGCACAATTTTGTATTTATGTATTTATTTTGTCATGTTTATGTTGTGTATATTCGAGATGGTGACCCTTTGAGAACTGCATGCAACAAAATTTTATTTTAATGTATTGCGAGTGTACATTCAAAGTGACAACAAAGTTATTCTATCTGCTATCTATCTATCTATCTATCTATCTATCTATCTATCTATCTATCTA
>NW_020769333.1:5533534-5554792 GCF_900518735.1 Pseudonaja textilis
CTATCTATCTATCTATCTATCTATCTATCTATCTATCTATCTATCTATCTATCAATCATTATATACCATACAGCAGAGGTGCCAAACTTGATTTCATTAAGGACTGCATTAGGGTTATATTTGACCTGGGGGGGCAGGATGGGTGCGGCCAGGGTGGGCAAGGTCAGCTTGACATCACTCATGTCAGGGGCTCCTGTGGTGGCTCGAGCACTCTGCCCACGAAAACAGGTTCCCAAGCTCCATTTTTGGCTGCAATGGCCTTCTGAAATCCTCTGCCAGAAAAAAAACAGAACTCAGGAGAGCCATGGGCAGCCTTCTGGAGCTTCATTTTCACTGGCAGAGGCACTGCAGGTTGGTCCTTTGGTGTTGCCAGGTTGGCCCCATGGGCCAGATCTAAGCACCCCATGTGTTGGATCTGGCCCTCAGGCCTTGAGTTTGACACCCCTGCCATAGAGAACAGAAGGGTGAGATTATGCAGCATAGTGATCAGACAAGGCAGGTATTTGCTTATTTTACATGATAATCTCAATACAGTAGAACCTCAGGTCGCAATCGTAATCCATTCCAGACTATGGTTGCAACCCAATTTGGTTGTGACCAGAAGCATGACTGCCTGCACATGCACAGACCCCCCCAAAAAAGGCACCAAAGGGGAAATCACCTCGGCAGAGAAAATTGCCATGGCAACTTTTGGGTTTGCTTGGTCACCATTTGAACATCTGTTCGCAACCAGAAGCAAAAGAGAAGCAAAAATTTGGTTGCAAACAGAAGTGTTCGTGACCGGAGGTTACACTGTATGTGGTTTTTTTTTCAAAATATATAAATTCTGAGGTGTTAAAAAATAAGTGCTTTGATGATTGGTGTTCTTTGGATTCCTAATTATATAGGGCTCTCACCAGCATAGTTCATCTCCTCCTCTGTTATTATTCTAGATTTTCTTCTGTATTTAAGTTCCCACAAGCCAAAGTCACACAGCTTGATTTGCATGCGGCTGTCTACCAGGCAGTTTGTAGGCTTTAAGTTTCCATGAGATTTCAAAGGGCTGTTGTGGATGAAGATCATACCCTGAAAATAAACATACAGACTTTATGTTTGAGTGAGAGAGAAGGAATGCAGAAATACAAAGATATTAGTATGCCAGGGAAATAGTTTACCAATAGTGGCATGAAACTTACAGCAATTAGTAAATCACCCTAAACAAAGGAAGTTAGCAATATATAATATTTACCATGAACAGCAACAACAAGCTTTCAATTTTTTATTGAGTTTAATAATAATATAGTCTATTATAGCTTTTGATTCTAGAGCATTCTTTTTCCAGTATTGACAGCCTAATCTTTCTCTGACATCAAAATTAGAAATAATTATACAGATATTTGTCTAGAAATATGGTCTCTAGAAGATCCAAGGTTTAAATTTTAAATATCCAAATTTAGACCAAGAATTAAAATATTATTTATTAAAAATATAACTCAACCCAATAATAGTTAGCCTAAAGGAAATGACCTTTTTCGTTTGTTTTCTTTGTTCTTAGAATTAGGATCTAAAATATGTATACAATTAAGACCCACAGCAATTTCTACATCTACACATGTGTAGACCTACACATACATACACCTTCACAAAGAGAAAGAGAGTAATACTACTTTAAGAGCTGCCACACAATCATGAGAAGAACAGATAATGTGTCCTCTGGTTTTATTCAGTTGCTAACTTGAAAACAGCAGTTTTCAAATTGTCCTTGTAGCACAAAATGATTCTTCTACTCCATACTTACATTGACTATGTCATAGGCAAAAGAGATTTTGAAAATCCAATCCAGTTCAATAGCAGAATGTAACAAAACATCCTAGAAAAAGAATCAACATAGGAATCTTATGGGTTGGATTTTTTGAGGGGGAGGGGAGAGGGAAGATGGATTTCTGATTTGTTAATACAGTTTATCCTTAATCTATTCCATGTGTTTCCATATAAGCTGAATGTTTTTAAGCATGCTCTATATTTTTAAGCATGAGTCTATATGATGTATTTATTCAGTTCATTATAATGTATTATGTCAGTTCATTATAGTGTAGTTTACTTATGAAATTTCAAAATGTTTACAATACATTTAAAAACTAAAAACTAGGTTATAGCTTTATACACACCACTTTGCTATTACTCAGCTTAGGGCATTTCCATCAATTTGTGATGTCTCATGATGGCAACAAAAAATAATTTTGTAATCTCCTTTAAGGGCTCAGACCACTGGACCTAGAACAGGAGAAGAATATGATCCTACTCCATTTCTCCTAGAAATGAATTAAAAGATTTGTGAGAAGTATAATGGAGTATAATGGAGTATAATGTTTAGCTATACACCATATATGTTAATGCCTCCATTTGTCCTACTCATCAAGGCCGTTCTTTTCTGGCTGAACTGATCATATTTTCCTTGCAGAAATTCCAAGGATAAGACACTCTAACAGGTCACAGAAAAAGCTCTCTGATAACAAAAAATCTTGCAAGCACTTTGCAGGAGTCAAGAATTTTTTCTTTATTCCTAATATATAGATTTCTGATTTCTATTCTTATCCATAAAATGACAGTATTGTAAAATGTGGCTTGAAAAACTGTATTGTTGAAGATCTTTTCGAAATACTTGTACTTTCTCCTGGCTGAGATACAATTATTGTAAATTGGAAAACTAATGCTGGCAAAAGGTTACAAGTGAGACACAGCTTAAATCAGAACCTGAATTTGTGCCTCCACAGCATCTCTGTTTCCAAAGATAGGAGCACATTTGATGTACATGCCAAAATCTCGATACTTTATTTATTATATAAAATTATATATTTACATATCAATTTATGTTCTGTATTTTCATCACTACAAATTACAGTGGTTACTTTGTTTCATCTCTGATTCCATTGCATTTCATTTCTTTATTTCAATTGATTAAATTACATCACATTTCTTTGATCTGATTTCATTTCAGATTTATTATTTCATTTGTTGCTGTCTAAAACAGATCCAAATGGGTAGACCAATGATAAGACTTTTTTGAACTGCTTTTTTGAAACAATTAGAATTGATAATTCTCCAGTAACAAAACACAAGTACTATTAGTGTTTCCCATCCTTGGTACTTTCCAGATCTACCATTAAAATAAAGAATCAGTCCAGTGCATTTGGATCTATTGTAGTGTTGTAAGTCTGCCAATTAGTTTGTGGCTCAATTCCTTCTTCAAAACAGAAGCTCATGCCTAACCAGAATTTATGTGGCTACTTAATCAGCTTTATTGCACAAATATGGTTATTGTGTAACTCTTGCATGAGCTATTAATACTGTGTGCTTTACCTGTATATTATTATTTTCTACAAATTAGTTGGGAAAGAAGATTAAGCAAGATTCAAATTCTTAGAATAAGATTTTGAATCTTGCTTAATCTTCTGTCCCATTTAATACTTTGATAATGATGATGAAGATAATAATAACAGCAACAACAATAAAATTAATCCACTGGTCATTGTGTAAAAAATATGCCCTACCTGTATCTGAAAAATCATGGGAAGATAAAGTGAAAAAGTTGTCGAAAATAAGATGGTGAAGATCTTGTGAGACTTTCGAATACAGATGGATTTAAATTTGGAACACAACACACCAGATATTATGATTGTTGAGGGCCGAAGCATACAATTTATTGATATCACTGGAAAAAAACTGTGCCAGTCAGAACATTGCATATTTTAAGAAGATACTTGGTTGATACCTAGGATGCTGGCAGCAACCCATATCAACCATTAGTGCCAGTTACTGGTATTTGTGATACATTTTTAAATGTTCAGTTGACTGAGTTTCATGTTTAATTAATAAAAGAGATTATCATCATCATATTCATCATCAAGATCGCTGTACCAGGAGAGATGCCAGAGTCAAAGAAAAAAAAAACCTGGAAAAAACCATGAAATATCACAACCTGGCCATCAAAACTATGCAAGTATGGATGAAACATGTAACAGTGATATCCATTGTCATCGGGGCACTAGGTACCATGTCCAAGAATTTTACAAAATACATCAAGAAATTGCAGCTTCCTGCAATAACACCAGCAGTATTGCAAAAATCTGCACTCCTCAGAACATTGTACATTTTAAATGTACTGGTTTGGTAGCGAGAATTCTGGTAGCAACCCATATCAACCATCAGTGCCAGTCAGTGATATTTGTGATGTATTTTTAAATGTTCACTTGCCTTAGTTTCATGTTTAATGAATATAATAATAATAATTATATACAGGTAAAGCACACACTATTAATTCATCAGAAGTGACATGGTTACACACTGATTATGTATGTGTAATAAAATTGAATACGTATCAATTGCTTTTCCAGGAAAAGTATGATCATCAGCTATTAGAAAATGACTGCCAAATCACTTTCCCGAAGGAAAAGCGATCATTTGCAGTGTCTTTCCAATCACTTTATGCCACTACAGAAAGCATGAGGGACTGGCTTTTCTACATCTTTCCCTTATTATAGCTGAGGTATAAGCCAAAAAGTAAAACTGGAAAGAAGACTGTGGGTTTAAAGACTGACTATTTAGGACAATCTGATTTTCACAGTAGCATATAATTTTCTCGTTATTCTGGGACCCAGGCAAGAGATTTAATTTTCTATTAATCTCATTTCTGTTCATATGACATAGCTGATATTTATTACCTTGCTTTGACCCAATTATATATGTCATACAAAAAAACCCACAATGTTATATATGAAAAGAGTTATAGGCTTGATGTTATCCAAAGTATTTCATAATATGGTTTATATAACATGGAACTATTTTTTTTAACAATACTGTATAATTAATCCTTAGCCTGTTGCTTACTTTTAGGCTTCCCTTTTTACAATAATGCATTACAATGCAGATATTTGGAACTTCTGGACATATCCCATAGAAGACCACCAGATTTTCATGTCTCAGTTCTCTCATCTGAAATAAATAAAGCTTGATTAGTGCTTATCCATTTTTTTTTGTTCTCCAAAGCTTGTATCTATATCAACCTCTACAGGAAGTCAATCAATCTTGATAAGACATGTTTTTGGTTCTGAATGGGATTGTGTTTCTTGAAGGACCAGATTCACAGCATTGGTTACCAAGAACACTTGCCAAGTAAGGCCTTACCAAGAATACTTACCAAGTAAGACACCTTTCAATATACCAGCTTATCAGTGGTCTTATTAATGTTTTAACAAAGTTGTCACTGACATTGTAAAATAATTTTTATCCATTGCAATGGAGAAAATGTGCATTTTAATTGTTTTTTTCCACCAGAGAAGAAAATAATTTGGATATGAAAATTTTAAAGTTTAAGAAATCATTGTAACTGTGGATAACTAGGCTGAGCAATAGAAGAAGTTAATAAAGGAAATCTTGCTAGCAGAATGCTCCCTTCCCAAGCTGAGCTGAAGGAGACCAGAATTAGTCAGTTGAGTAAGAGGAGAAGATAATAATGTAGACAAGTTACTAATGAAGTCATGTAATGTTGTCATTTTTTCTTTCAAATAATCTTCTATCACAAAAGTGCCTAGCACCTCTAATAAATCAAGGTGTAGTATTTAATTTGGTAGGACTTCATTAAAACCATTCACATTTTAGAAATAATTTGAAAACTAAATTATAGAACAGTGACCTAGATACTAACATTTAATTGTAGTAGCAAGTCGGATATTACTAACTCAGGTTATTAACCTGGGTTCAAGTCTGAAATTCAACTGTAGAAACTAAGATTTAAAAAAGACACAGATTTTCAACAGAGGTTTTTTTAAAAACTGATCAAATAGATATACCATTTGAATCTCTTGAAGAACTGATGATTTCCAAACCAAGGCATCCGTTTGGTTATCAATGACCTTGACAGCAACAAGAATACCCTGAAACAAAACCCAAAATGGTCAAACAAAAGGTTAAAAGAATAAAAAAAAATGTTTGCTTTAACATAAAAAACCATTTTGGAATAGTGGTCCATTGTCTTGGAACTGAAAGTTCAGTTCCAGAAGGCTGATGGGCAAGTAAAAATTCTTACGTAGTGGAGTGCATAATGGATATCTACTCTATTAGCTTCTTTTCAACATCTATATGAAGCTACTAGGGCAGTCCTATGTTGGCACAAACAATATGCTGCTATTGCTGTGCTAGACATCTCATTTCCAGGCTGAACAGGTGATGTTATGGAAGTGCTCACCCAATGCCTGGTGGCCTTCATGATTTGGATGGGGAAGAACAGGTTGACTTAATCCTTGCAAGACAAAATTATTTGGATTTGAGGGCCCAACAGTTTTAGGGACATTATATCTTTAAGTAGGGAAGGGGTTTTATTTGGCAGTTTTTGCACTATTACATCTAGATTTCTAAATACATCAAACTTTCCTGGACAAGAGGCCCTGCTCAATCTCATGCCCTAGTCACCTCTTGGTTGGGTTTACTGCAATCTGCTCTATGATGCTGAGTGCACAATTGATTATTTTGATATGCTTAGGTCACCCTACTACTTCAGGAGCTGTATCTGTTGCCAATTGCCTTCTGTATGTGATTTGAGTTATGGTGATTACCTTGAAGGTCCTACACAATTCCAGACCTGCTGAGGGTGCCACCTTTTCCTGAATTCTGTTGGTGGCTACACCCAGTAAAAATTTAATCAATTTCATCCCTCCTAGGCATCAGGAATAAATTTTTGTTTCATCTTACACTGAAACAATGTCTTCTCCAATTAGAAAATCAAGGCCGTGAATTGTATTAATGGTTGGTTTTAATTTTCTTTTTGTATGTATATGCGTATGGGGTTTGGTGAAGTAGTTTATCTGTTTATATCATTAGCTGCCTAGAGTCTATGGGCATCAAAATAAATAAATAAATAAATAAAATAACAAAATAAACCAAAAAAATTGCTTAGATATTTAATTTTGAAATGCATTCTGGTTACTTGTTTGATATATCTTTAGTTTGAAATTGCTCAATGTATGACAAGCTGTTTAATGAATATTTGAAACTATGACCAACCCCCACCCCCAAAGCTACTTCTGGCCCCATTCAAAATGTTGATAGTAGCAACATATCTGCAGTTATTTGTCCTTACAAACCCCCCTCAGGGTCCTGCAGTGCCCTTCTGCCTTTCTCCTCTCCTACCCCACTGGAAGCCTGCATGGTCCATGTTTATCTTCTGCAGCTCTCCAGACTTCATTTTATGGAAGGAGGGCAGGTTTTGTGATCTAAATACAGCTGCCATTTTGTCTCCACCCACAAAATGCAGACAAAATGGTGGTCACTGGAGAAACTGCTTCATTTTGTTGCCTTAAAGAGGTCTCAACAGTGGTTGTAAAAGTTTCTGGAGCATTGTGCAGACCTTATTAATTAGCAAAATTAAGCTGTTTGTTTCCTGCCATACAGCAATGACCCAAATGCAGCTGCCATTTTGCTTGCAGAACAAAAAGGCTTTGTAAATAATAGAAATACTATTAAACAGAATAGAAATTAAAGCGACACACTCTTATTTTATTATTTATTTAATAAATTTTTATTGCCGTCTATTCGCCATGGCAACTACATAATGTGTCTACTGTAGTTAGAATATCTATAAACATACCTGATACAATCCTACTGTCGTGAAAAAATCTTCTTTTCCTTGCTTGTCTTTCAGTGAAGAATAATTACTGCTGGAGATAAACAATTGAGCTCCAATATTTTCTATTTCTTCAGGTTCTGATGTGCTTGCTTGAGGCGGATCATATTTTTCCTTGTGAATGTAAAATATTATATTAGGGGATCCTAATGTCAAAACAAATCTTCCATTAGCATCAAAAAGTTACTCTTCTAGACAATAACAAGGGATTTGTGATCACAGGAAAAAAACCTAATCCATCCTATCAAGATAAACAATATTGATTTTGGAATCCCAAAAACAATGTTATTGGGTTTTCCATCCAATGATATAATAAACTTTGTTTTTTTGCCATATATTTGAACTAGAAAAGATTACCTCTGTTTTCTCTAGATATCTTTCCTTCCAATGCATTTAATGGATGGTATCAGTAAGAATAATTAGAATGGACCTCATGTTTCTGTTTCAGATTTAGTTTAATATGTGCTAATTTTCCCTTACTTTGTGTCCATAGTTGGGTTGTACAATTATAACAAGTATGACTTCCCTACCATTCATCATTATGGCATGTGATAGTTTACCTTATTATCGTTAAGAAAAATGATGTCCTCATAGTTAATTCTCCATCCAACATCACTTATTTGCTTTTGAAAGTTGCCTTTATAAATCTTCATAAATATTGTCACACCTATAGTCCCTAATATGGTTATTGTCAGGAGAATGATCATAACAATCAGAGCTATACCTTCTAATGAAAAAAAAGGTACTGGTTATTATGGAATAGGCAGAATGAACTCAATCTCAGTGAAGCATGCCATCAGATACAAAAATTGGGAACTATATTTTAGAAATCACAGGACAACAAATCTATGAAACAATTCTTCCTGGTTATAAACATAGAATTTAGAATCTAGAATTTATCAAAGCAATGAGAATTATGGATGAAACTTTTCTACATTGGTTAGGGATAGCTAAAATAATTATTAGAGAACTTTAGAAAAATGAAATTGATTTGCAGCAACAATATGTCATGTTAGTCAGCATTTTCCAGATGTTACTGAGTCCTGGGTCCTACCAGCTTCAATTAGTAGAGCCAATTGCCATAATTCAACATTATTTGATGCTATCCCCAATTAGATGAAATTTAATTTTTAATATTAGCCACCTTTCTTTTTTAAAAGGATAGAAACTTAATTCAGTAGTCTGATCTACAATAAGATCTAGAATAGGATTCAGATACAGATAAGATAAGTATAAGGTGCAAGTAAACATCACACTCACTGGTAGCTTGAATTTTACAGTGCTCATTGTGAAATCCACAAATTGGTTTGTCTTTAGGTATTTCTCTGTTTGACCAACCAATATAGTTAATTTCTGCAGTGGGGCTGAACATAATAAGATGAGATAAAGATTAACATTAAAGATGAGTTATATTTTTACCAAAATACCTTATTTTTATTATTTACTGTAAATCTATTAATATTGTTGTGAATCAATCTGTACTTTGAAAAGTAATTTATTTATATATTATATCTTTTTTGTCACAATATTTTTTGCATGTTTAATAAAATGTGTTTGTATCATAATTCAAATAGAATGGGATTCATCAGCATACTGATGACATTACGTTCCAGTAAATGCCCCAGTGATTTCAAAACATATGGAATACAGAAGAAAGAAATGGAGAGGGATGGGGTGGAGTGGAAGGGCAGACAGAGAAAGCGAGAGACAGAGATCTAGTGATTAAGGTACTAGGTTAGAAATTTGGGCCAGATACTCTCTCTCAATCCAACTTACTTATCCAACCAGTTTGGGTGAGAGTCATTTAATACTTGGAGAGCACCAGAAAATAATAGGGTACAGATTGGACTGGATCAGCAGGTTCTGATTCAGCAGGTCTGACCAGTTCTGGAGAACTGGTAGCTGAAATTTTGAATGGTTTGGAGAACCAGTAGCAGAAATTTTGAGTAGTTTGGAATTCCACATCTGACTGCCCCCACCCCCATCTATTCTTTGCCTCCCGAATCCTAGCTTTTTTTGCCCTGCACAGAAGAATGGAACTGGAAAGCAGGTTAATGGGGTGGGGAGAGAATGGGATTTTACAGTATCCTTCCCCTGCCACATCCACCAAGCCACACCCACCAAGCCACGCCCATAGAACCAGTATCAAAAACATTTGAATCCCACCACTGGACTGGATAGTTGAAAAAAATGTTTCAGAAATGCAATGTCAAGCAAGTTTATTATTATTATTACCAAGAAAACTATATGAACATGTTCATGAAGATATATTCATGAGCTCAGTTTGAAAGAGACTTGAATAGATTCTGTACACATGAACTCATGAAAAAGTAATCCATGAAAAGCAAGGGTCAGATTGCTCTAACTATAAAAAGAACTATGCTTCTGACTGAAGTTTGCCTAAATTCATGCTCCATAAAATAAAGACAATAAGCTACTCCTTCAACAGCTGAATTAAAAAACTATATATTGTACTTGACAAACTAAATCTTTATGTATAATATTTTCATGCTATGAGAAAGATTATATTAGAGTAATTATGAAATATATACAGGCAGAAATACCTTAATGTTCTTCTGTAAGTATCAAAATTAAGAACAGGAATGAAGTTAGTAGAATTTCCAGATTCCTGAAGATCATATACAGAATAATCCATTTTTCTTTCACCCAGTTCATCAATGTGCACAGGACCAGTGATACCTAAATAAAAAGACATTCAAGATACAGGTGCTTAAACATTTCTTATATATTCTATTTTTCTTGGGGCTTTTCTTCTGAATCTTCAAACTCTGCAGAGATTTCCAAGAATAGTATTAATCAATGGGAGTAATCAAAAAAATGAATTGCTTTATTACTTCTGCATTTAAAAATAGTTTGATTACAAACAGCATGTGAATAATGAGAAAAAAATATTTCCAAATCAGATCCTTCCCATTTTGCCTTTGGTTCTGCTCACATTTGATATTCAATACCTCAATTGGGCAATATGGCTATAAAAATATTCCCATTCTTGTTTGTATGGGGATCCCTTAGAAATTATTCTACTTTCAGATATAATCTTCACATGACACAGTTACCATGATATGCTTACATCAAGTTTACTCAGCCTACTTTCTGGGTTTGCATGAGAAACTTAAACTAATCACATAGATTAATTTAGACACCATCCCAGCTTCTTTATATTTTTGTGTTTGGGTAACCATAGCCAAAGTTGTTGTTGTATTATTGGATCTGTCAACTTACAATGACTGTAATCTTAACACACAAGCTCACCATACAGAGGGGTTTTATTGTAGCCTTTTAAAGTGTTGATTAGTGCCCTTCCATCAAGGAAATCTTTTTTGTCTTCTGACATTTCTTTTACAGTTGATGCATAAAGCAAAACAGCATCATGAAGATATGCAGCATAAGAATTTAACTGAAAAAAGATACAATATATGAAACAGTTTGGACTTCTGGGGTAAAAGAGGTGCATACCCCCCTTAAAATTGTCTGATTACAAATTAGATTGGAGATCAGGGTTTCTGCTTCTTTAATAGTATGGTAGAAGATAGATTTTTTAGCATTAACCTTTCCTTGATTTGCAAAACCCATACTATTGCAGTTTGTTCCAAAATCTATTGCCAGCTTTAGATACATATCCCAATTTACAATTCCCAAAATAGCAAATTTATTGGCCTTGGTTGACCCAATGAAATAATTTTGCTAAAAAATGCAAGTGGGTAAGATGATGGGATACATTAGTTAACTAACATTACTTAACATGTCATTCTAACATAGTAAGAATCACTGCTCTTGTTTTAAAACTGGTGAAGAGTAAGGAAAAACAACAGTTACCATGTTGTTACTTACAAAGAATATTGAATTTGTATCGGTTTTTTACTCTGATTATTTCACCAGAGCATGATTTTAAATTTCACAAAATCCTTATCAGCCTCTTCCAACTTGGTTCCCACTAAATTTAGGAGTAATCAAGGCTAAATTGCTACAAGGGGTGTGAGAAGTTGAAGAGCAAACAACTAGAAATCATCAGATTAGAGATGAATTAGATCGGGGTGGACTGGATGTGTCATGGGCTGGCCACATCACCCCAGGTTTACCAAAGGGGGGGAAGTCACAATACATCTTGTGATGATGCAGTGACGATGCAAGTTTGATACTCCTGAATTAGATGATTAATAGTTAAATATTGGGTATGATTTGGTACAGATTTGGTAGCATTGGCACCAAATCAAATCATGGGAATGACAAAAAAAATCCTTTAAGCTATATTTTTAATAAGGACATGTTTAATTAATACAGTAAATATAACCTCTTCTTGTAAAGAAAATAAATTGTATGAGGACTGCTTTTTCTTTAGCTTGTCATGGAGCTCCTTCATGAAATCAGAGTAGTTCCTATACTCCCTGTAAGACCTTAGAGCTATTAAAAAAACAGACTGATAAGCATCTAAGATGCTGATGTTTTCATGATCCCAAGTCTCTTCCAAAAAGTAGGCCTGGAAGACAAGAGAGATAAATTATCAGTTCTATAATTAATAGGCACAATTCATTTGGTGTATCTTCCCCACACACACACATTAAATGGTAATATAAAAATACCAAATACACAGAGAAGTGCGATAAAGAGATCCTGAGGGAATAAGAATTCTGGGTTGTATTATGTATGTCTGAAACAATTAGCTTTTATAAATATGCACACACACACACACATATTCAATCTTATTTCTCTAGGGGTAAAGATTTAACAGTTTCTATTCCTAAAACCTGCAGGAGAGGACAATTATTCAATGGAAAAAGCCTAACGTGACTAATGTTTAGTCACAATATCATGAATGAGGGATAATATGAAGTCTCCAAAAGACCAGTGTAGCTTCATAAATTACAAATAATGATAACATGGTGAATAATTGTAACAATCAAGCATAGTTAAGAACTTTTTTAATTCCTATTCTATTATCTAATTCCATTCATTTATGTATTTAAAACATTTATGTAGCCGCCCACCTTCTAACCAATTCTGAGCGGCTCTCAACCAAAAGTTAAAACAGCCTATAAATCATATTAAAACTATAAAATCAAAAAATATTAAAACATTCAAAACAATCAAGACCCAACTTCAAGTCAAACTTTTAATGTGCAATTATGCAGTGTTATCCCAGCACTTGGTATTAAGATTTATGGAAGGATAAAAAGGAAGAGGCTGCTGAATGTTAGAAGGCAGAATGTTCCATAGGGCAGGGGCTAGTATGAAAAAACCATGCTTCCTAGCTTCCATTGGATGACAATATTTAGGGGAAGGAATTAGAAGTGTACCTACTTTATTTGACCTAGTAGGATGGGTATATGTCTTAGGGAAAGGCAGTCCTGCAAATAATCTGGCTCTGTGTCATTTAGAGAATTGATATGCAGGAAGAGATCCAGAAAAGGTCCTCCTAATTCTTCATGAAATCTTTCTGATAGCTATGGAGAATATGTTGGTACATATGAGTCTTCACAGAAGCTGACATATAATGTTACAGTATCTGTGAGGTCACCTAGGTCTGCAGAGGTATCTTCAAAAAGATTCTAATCAGTGCAATCAAGGCAAGCCTGGAGCTTCAGCTGTGCCTCATCAGGCCAAGTACTCACTGATTTAATTGTTGGTTTCATGGTTTTAAGTCTTTGTCTATAGGCAAATACAAGGTGAATCATGCAGTGATCAGAGTTTCCCACAGCTGCTCATGGTAAAGACCTATAAGCATCTTTTACTGTTGTGTAGCAGTGATCTAAAGTATTTTTGCCTCTGGTGGGAGAATTTACATGCTGGAAATATTTTGGGAGCTCTTTCCTTAAATTTGCTTCATTGAAATCTCCTAAAATGATGGGAAGGGAATCTGGGTGTTTGGCTTCAGCCTCCATAATTTGATCAGCAAGAGTTCATAATGTCTTGTTTACACAAGTTTGTGTAGGAGCATACACAGCTATTAAGAGGAATGAGGAGAACTCATGTGGAGAATAAAATGGCTTGCAGTTTATATGTAAGGACTCTAAATTTTCATCACAGAATTCATATATTATAGTTATATCCTTAGACCAGCTGTTGTTGATATATAAACATAATCCTCCACCCTTCATTTTACCAGAATCTTCAATTCTGTCTGATCTAAATATCTGAAATCCTGGAGTGTATATGGTATTGTCATCATGAATTTGTGTATTAAGCCAGGTTTCAGTAAAACAGAGAACTGCTGAATAGTAGAAATCAGAATTGCACCTATTTAAAAGGAAAATTTTATCCATCTTGTTAGCCAGTGAGCATAAATTAGTCAGAAAGATTGAAGGGAGAGGGGTTCTCCCCCCGCCCGCAATTCCTTAGTCTATTTAAAATTCCCGCTCTTTTATTTCATCTCCTTTTCTTGGTGCTGCCGCTTGTTTCCTTTGTTTGTTGTAATCCATAGAACTGGGGAATTAGTTAGAATCTCCTCAGAATTTGCAAAGATAGGGGGTGAGAAATCAGAAAGCTGTTCCTTAAAGAAACATTGCTCACTTCTTAGCAGATGGTCTTGTGAGTATGAATCCATAGTGAATTGCAGAGAATAATAAAGAATAAAGAAATCATTAGAGAGCATTTCACTGAGGCAGCATCATCAATGCCATCTTGGATCAAGTTAATTGCTGCCATGTGTAAAGTTTACACCACTATAAGTCTATTCTTTTCCAAAATATCACTTACATAAAACAGATACACTTGAACCTGGAATGTTTTTGGTGGGTAAACTGTTAGATCGGTGGATCGGGTCACATAAGAGGCGAGACGCGAAAGTGAACAATCAGCTCTTTATTGTAGCTTCAGAACAAGGACAGCTAAAGTGTGTGAGCTGCTTGGCTTTATACAGCCGGCCGGCGGCTCGGCGGCCAATGGCAGTGCTTTGAATCTCCCGCGATCGGCTCGGCCAATCGCGGTAGATTCTTAGCGCTCCAATCACAGTCATTCAGTGGACCAATCGGGTTGCGGTCCTGGTAGACCAATCAGAACGCGAGTCTGCAAGAATGTTAATACAGAACACCCCTCCCCTCATGGTTTCGTCCGACGCAGCGTCGTGACGTAGTCGCGCAGGTAGGTGGGGCTCTGACTCTGTCTAGTTGACCTGCGTGGTTCAGTCTGCGTGTGATTGTCGGCCGGTTCGGCCGGGCTCCGCGTCGCTCTCAACTTCGTTGATGGAGCCGCCTGGAAGAGTGAGCCGGGCCTGTTGCCGCAACTCCCACCCGGACTACCTGGGTTGGTCGAGTTGCAGTTCCTGTTGCTCTCGCTTGGTCTTTCCGGGCTGGTTGAGCTGGCTTGGCTGTACCTTCCAGGTGAAGATCCCGTCTGCAACAGTTCGAGGTCTACTGGTGAGTATGGCTGGTTTATTTGAATGTTGCTGTCTTCTGGTGGGGGGTGTTCGGCTTGCGTTGGGGGGTGTGCCGTTGACGATTCCGGCCTTTTGTCGTTCCCCAGCTTGGTTGTTGAGGCTTCCCCTCCCTCTCTGCTTTCCGTGTTTGTTGTTGCCGAGGCGTCGGGGGTGTTGGCGGCTAGTCTGGACCGTAGCTGGTCGATGTGCCGCTTCCAGCTCCTTCCGTCCGTCGTTTGGAGTCTGTATGATCGAGGCCCGGTTACCTGTGTTATTTGTGCAGGTACCCAGAGGGGGTCTCCCGTGAAGTTCTTTGCGTAGACCGTGTCCCCGATGTTGAACGCCCGGTACCGGCTGGAGGAGTCTGGGGGTTTCTCTGGGTTGTAGGTGGGGTGTAGTCGGTCCAGTGGGGACCTCAGTTTCCTTCCCATCAGTAACTCCGCTGGGGTCTTGTTCGTGGTTGTGCTCAGCGTGATGTGTTGTATGAAGAGTAGCTTGTTTATTTTTTCTTGGATGTCGCCGGTTTCGATTTTTTGGATGGTTTTTTTTGTGTATTGGACCATCCGTTCCGCCCTACCGTTCGCTGCCGGGTGAGCCATCGAGGTTAAGGCGTGTCTGATGCCCCGTTCGGCCAGGTATTTTTCAAATGCCAGCGCCATGAACTGTAGGCCGTTGTCCGACACTATGACATCCGGTAGCCCATGTGTTGCAAAGAGTCTGTTGAGTTTGTCGATGACCGCTTCTGTTGTTGTTGCCCTCATGGTGCTTACCTCCAGCCAGTTGGAGTAAGCATCTACGGTGATGAGGAATGTATGCCCCTTGGTTGGCCCGGTGAAGTCTATGTGTAATCGTGACCATGGTCCTCTGGGGGTTTCCCATTCCAGGATCGGAGCGGTGGGGGGGGGTGGCTCTCGACTCTTGGCACCTGCTGCAGCCGGCGACCCATGTCTCGATTTGTTTGTCCATCCCTGGCCACCAAGCGTAGCTTCTGGCCAGGGCTTTCATCTTGACAATCCCCGGGTGTCCCTCGTGCAGCATTGCCAGCACTCTGTTTTGTAGTACTTCCGGGATGACTACCCGGTCTCCCCAGAGTATGCACCCCCTTTGTGAGAACAGCTCCGTTTGGCGGTTTCGGAATGCTTTGAACTGTTCGCCGCCGTCATTTTCCAGCCACCCCCACTCTACCCAGCTCAATACCCGCGCCAGCCGTTTGTCTTTATTTGTTTGATGGGCAATGTCTGGCGCGGTTAAGAGTGGGCTGGGTAGGGTCTCAATTTGCAGGGTCGTCGTTGTGGGCGCTGGGTCGTCGTCTAGGTCGGGTAGTGGTGACCGGCTTAGTACGTCTGCGTGCGGAATGTTCTTGCCGGGCCGGTGTGACAGTTCGTACGAGTACGCGGCAAGGAACTCGGACCACCGCGTCATCCGGGGCGACAGGATGTTCGGGGTGGCCTTGTTCCCCGCGAGTATCCCGAGCAGGGGTTTGTGGTCCGTAATGATAGAAAAGTTCCTACCGTAAAGGTACTCGTGGAACCTTTTCACTCCGGCGACAATGGCGAGGGCTTCTTTGTCCAGTTGGCTGTAATTTCTTTCCGGCTTGGCTAGCGTTCTGGAGAAGAAGGCGATGGGTCCTTCCTTCCTGTCGGGTAGGGTGTGGCTGAGGACTGCTCCGATGCCGAAAGGAGATGCATCGCAAGTTACCGTGAGCGGGAGGGTCTCACTATACTGGATCAGGACTGCGTCCGATGTCAGCAGGTTTTTTGTTTGTTGGAACGCAGTCTCCTCCTGCTTCCCCCAGGTCCAGATGGCCGCTTTATCAAGTAGCCAGTGTAGGGGTTCCGCCACGATCGCCTTCTGGGGTAGGAAAACATTGTAAAAATTAAGCAGTCCCAAAAACGCCTGTAGTTCCGCCTTGTTTGTTGGTGTGGGGGCTTCCTTGATGGCTCTGAGTTTCTTCCCGGTGGGGTGTATTCCGTACCGGTCCAGGAGGTACCCCAGGAATTCGACCCTCTCAGTGTGGAGTTGGCATTTATTTCTTTTGACTTTAAGGCCGGCGTCTTTGAATTTGCTAAGCACCGCCCTTAAACGGGTCTCCAATTGTTCTCTGTTGGCGGCTGCGATCAGCACGTCATCGAAGTAGGGAACCACCCCTTTTATTCCCTGGAGGAGCCTTTCCATGAGGCTTTGGAAGACTCCTGGGGTGACGCTGACTCCGAATTGGAGTCGGTTGCACCGAAAGGCCCCCCGGTGTGTAACAATCGTTTGCGCTTCGGCTGTCTCCGCATCGACCGGCAATTGCTGATACGCTTGTGCCAAATCGAGTTTTGCGAAGACCCGGCCTCCCCCCAGTGAGTGCAGAAGGTGCTGTACTACTGGGACGGGGTAGGCGCTTTGCTGCAGCGCGTGATTGAGGGTGGCCTTGTAGTCCCTGTAAATTCTTATGGAGCCATCGGGCTTGATGGGGGTGACTATGGGCATTTCCCAACGGGCATGGTCGATGGGCTCTAGGACCCCTTGCGCGACGAGCTTGTCTAGTTGCTCATCGATTTTCGGCTTGAGCACAAAAGGCACTCACCGAGGTTTGAGGCGGATTGGGGGGATGTTGGGGTTAAGGTTGAAAGATATAGGGGGCCCTCGGTACTTGCCTAGCGAGTTGTCGAAAACCTCTCGGAATTCTTTTATGAGGGTCGCTTCCCAGTCGGCCTCGTCTGTGTGATGGATGCCCGTCACCTCGATGCCCAGCGGGGAGAACCATTGCAGGCCGAGCAAGCTGGGGCGGTCCTGGTCCACGATCGTGAGTGGCAAGATGTCGGTGCGGTTCTTGAATGTGACCTTAAAATGCCCGATGCCGGCTACAGGGATGCGGTTTCCCTGGTAGTCTTTCAGGATTAGCTTCTGGTCGTCTAGTTCGTTGCGGCGGATGGTCGGGACTAGGCGCTTGATTGTGCGCCAAGAGACCATTGAGAGGTAGGACCCGGAGTCCACTTCCATCTCACAGGGCTAGTCCTCGATGTACAGTGCCACGACCGTCTGGTGGGTTTCCTCGTGCCGCTGTGCTTTGCTGAGTCGTCTGCTGCGGTTGTCGTGGCTCCACCGGCTCTCAGTCGGGCGGTTTCGGTGCCTGGGGGGGGTGCCGTCTCGTCATCGTGGGCTGTTTCCTCGTCGCTGGGGGCTGTAGCTCTTTTTGTTCCGGCACACCTTGGCGATGTGCCCCTGCTTCTCGCAATGCCGACAAATGGCATCGAGGAAATGGCATTCGGAGCGGGGGTGATCGCCGACGCAGCCGGCGCAATGGAAACCCGACTTACGTCCCCTGCGGTCCCGGCGGTCGCGCTCGGTCTGTAGCCGATGAATTTCCTCGTCTTCGTCCTCGGTGTCGGATTGGGGCTCGAAGTCACCATGATGCGTGGTTGTCTCTCGGCGGCTGGCTTCCCCGGGCTTCGTGGTGGCTGAGGTCGCTTCATTGGTCGGTGGCCGTTCAGTCGTGTTGGCTTGTCTCATCCAGGCTGCTGATTGGCGGGTGGCCTCGGCGGCGGTAGCCTCGGCGAGGGCGTCGGCGAGGGAGATGTTGCCTTTGGCCATCAGCCGGCTCTGCAGCACGGGGTCTCTGAGTCCGAGGACGACTCGGTCCCGAAGCGCCTGGTCCAGGTCGGGGAATTCGCAGGGGCCTCCCAGGTTCCGCAGTTGAGCCACGAAGTCGCTGATGGTCTCGCCTTCGCACTGATCTCGGCAGTAGAAGTCGTGCCTACGGATGAGAATGGGCACGGTAGGGGCGTAATGGTGGCGCAGGATGGGCTCGAGGTCAGCCCAGTCCATCTTCTTGACGTCGGTGGGCTTTGCCAGCGCCTTGGCCATTTTGAATACCGCGGGGCCGCAGTGTGTTAGAAACACTGCCCGTTTCCTCTGGCCGTTGGCGTCCTTGAGGTTGCTGCATTCCAGGAACATCTGGAAGCGATCGATGTACGACTCCCAGTCTTCGGTTGCTGGGTCGAACGGAGCGGGCGGCAGGGTGCTGGCCATCTTGCAGGTCGTTGAGCACCGTTTGCCACGTGCTAGTTGGTCCTCGCCTCACGATCCCACCTTTGTCGCCAGTGTTAGATCGGTGGATCGGGTCACATAAGAGGCGAGACGCGAAAATGAACAATCAGCTCTTTATTGTAGCTTCAGAACAAGGACAGCTAAAGTGTGCGAGTCGCTTGGCTTTATACAGCCGGCCGGCGGCTCGGCAGCCAATGGCAGTGCTTTGAATCTCCCGCGATCGGCTCGGCCAATTGCGGTAGATTCTTAGCGCTCCAATCACAGTCATTCAGTGGACCAATCAGGTTGCGGTCCTGGTGGACCAATCAGAACGCGAGTCTGCAAGAATGTTAATACAGAACATAAACCTAGGGGATTTTTGTCTTTACTTGCTTAAAACAATTATTTAACATGTTATTGAAACCCTCACATGATGAATTGGATTCTCTCATTTCCCTTTTTGATTATATATTATAATGTAGGTATTTCATTTCTGTGTTATGAGCTAAGGTAAGCATTAGAACCATAGTTGCTCTTGCCCAATTATGCAATCTAATAAATGTTTTAAACATGATAATAAAATACTTACTTGCTACTTACCTCAAACTGTTGAAGAACAAAGAACACATATGGTCCTTTTGTCATACCTAATTCTTTGGCCTGTAACAAAATGGATCTTGCATCCAAAGGATTGCAGATTAAAACAATAACTGCAAAGAAATTAAAACAATTAGTTGTCTCTTATATAAAGTTAATACAGAAGAGAATGGAAACTTGAAGCAACCAGATATCAACTCAATAGCATTACAAAAAGTCAAAACAATTTATTCATTACTATTCAATGCACAAAAAGTAGAGATTTGATTGTGTGTATCTTATTAAATAATGCAAAAGATATTTGCAAATATTAAATATAAAAGTGGTTAAATATGTGTCATGAATCAGCTTGGAAGAGAAGGATGCTGGGAACAAGAGTATGTGGACAGTATCAAAATGACAGAGAAAATAGACAGCAATGAATCTGTAGCTTTTGACAGAAGTGGAACTGAGATAGCAAGAATGAATCTGCTACTGAATGAAAGCTATCAGTGTAAGGATTATAGATCAGAGATTTCTTTTATTCTTTTATGAGTACTTAAAATACAGCCATGATTACAAAAAGTCTCTAAGATTGAATGAATTACTGCATTGTGTATATGTATATCTGTATCATCTATATCCATTTATATATCCTCTGTATCTATGTATCTATCTCTGTCTATATCTATATTATATCTATGTAAGTCTATGCTAATCAGAGACCTGAATTTGTACTCCTTTAAACATTTTTAGCATTCTAATGTGTGTGTGTGTGTGTGTGTGTGTGTTTGTATATGTGTGTATATCTATATCTATATCTATATATCTATATCTATATATCTATATCTATATCTATATCTATATCTATATCTATATCTATATCTATCTATCTATCTATCTATCTATCTATCTATCTATCTATCTATCTATCTATCTATCTATCTATCTACTTTTCATTACTAGGCATTATATTAATAATTTTGATTACAGATGGAAAGACATAATCATGTAACTCTCCAACTCTTTAAAAATAATAATCAGGAAAATTAAATATTATTATCTTATTTTATTCCAAAGAATTTAGGTATTTTTGTAATTTATACTAATTACGTTTTGTTTTCTTCTGAAACTTACTTCTGGCAACAGATGATATATAGTTCAATTTCTCTTCATGGAGGCTTTGGTTTTTTGTGTTGTATCTCACCTTCGCCGTTATGTTCATATTGAATTTAAGTTGGTTTTCTATACTTGTCCATAATTCCTCTGTTTCACCCCATGTAAATGCATCATATGAACTTCCAAAGAGACCAACATATTTCCACCCAAAATATTGAAGTGTTTTATGCAGCACTTCTCCTATCAGGTACACTGGTGAGACAAGGTTGATGTAAGTGTCATAAAAAAATGAGTTGCTCAGCTTAGTTGTTTGGCCAACAAACCCAAACATGGGGATATTCCATTGAGAAGCAAGCAATCCTGTAACCTAAGTAAGCAAAAATAGTAATAATTGCATTAGTTAATAACACTTAATAACTATATATAATTTTGTTTACTCTGGATTACTATCTACAGCATATAGTATATCTATCTACTATACTATACTATACTATACTATACTATACTATACTATACTATA